>JAQZBX010055831.1:0-18338 GCA_029593785.1 Cabassous unicinctus | reverse complement strand
ACGTGTTCATATACATTAGTTCTCTATGCTATTTCCTTTCTCTTAGGACCCATCTTCACTAGCCATCTTTAAAAATAAATGCTTTATTTTCTATCTAAAAGAATGAAAATCATCCATCCATGCCTAAGAGTATTTCTTTGTGCTTTTCCCTATGCATCTAATTCCTTATGAAGTATTTATTATAAAGTCTCAAGGTTTAGCATGGGCTACTTCTTTTGATTCGTTTTTGTCATATAAGTCGTTCTACCTTGGTCACATCCCTTTCTCATTCCGATTACCCTCTCCCCGGCCATGGCATCATTTGCTTCAGCGGGAACCATCATTTATTGTGCATCCATTGGTCGCAGAGACCTTTACAGACTGCTGTGCAAAAGTGACAAATGAAAGGGTCCTTGAGGTTCTGCAGGCATTTGTTCTGCCCTGGTTTGGTGAAGCCACGGAGCGGCGAAGGGTTTTGTGAGCAATTCCTCTTCTCTGAGGGGAAGGCAGTGGGGCAGGCACCGGCAGAATTGTCCAGCCCTTGTGGGGTGCTGGCACGTCACTGTGTGCCATCCTCAGAGTAGGCTGTAGAATGGCAACATTGAATTAATTCAAAAGCCACTTCAGGTGAGCAGATGAAAGAAAGCGATGGATCCTCAGATATATTTTTGTGCTTCGCACCCAGTTGATGTATTTGGAAAGAGGAGAATTTATTTGCAGCTATCATTTCCTCAGGGACAGGCTGCAAATACATTTATTTATCCACTACTATTTATACAGTCTGTGAGTTATGAGGTGACCTCCATCTCCACAAGATAAATTCTGGTACCCAGAGTCCTGCCGGCCTCATCTATTGCTCTGTCGCTGAAGTGGATATTGAAATTTGTTTTCTTGAGAAGGCAGGGGAGCGCCATCTCTCATGCATACGGCTGGTGTGAGTCGGTTATAAAACTGCCAGACCACTATTAAACCAGGGTGTTGCTCATCATTATTGAGTAGGGGCTTCAGGTTCTGATTCTCTGCAGGGCTCTTCTGGATTGTTCTTTTACGTACACATCTCCAAGATCGTCAGCTCATTGCCAATAATTGATAAACCATGTGCTCTCAGATACCGGAGGCAGCCACTAATTCCGTCGCCCATGAGGTACTTGATGAAACCCTGGGAAGTAAGTCCAGGAGCAAGAGGCCGTGCTTTCTGAAGAACCGGCCTGCTATGTTTAAGATGACCGATTGCCTCTATTACTCTTCTGCGCTTCAATTGATAGCACCTAGTAAGATCAAAGCAACGTGATGTGAACATTTTGCTTAGTGTAAATTTAAGAATAGCTACAAGGCTTGTTTCCTTCTCCCCTGGAAAAGCAATTTAGCCTGAAGAAAATAATTAAATCGGCAGTATCTTGCAATAATTAGAAATTGAAACGGGGAGGGCTCATTATTTCAATCAGATTTCATTTGTTGCCCAGTAGAATGTTCCAGAATCTCATCCAGACAGTTACCAAGTTAATTTGCAATACTGTAGCTTTCAGGTTTTTTTCTTCTTTCCTTTTTCCCTACAGGATCATGCAGATTTGCGAAGCCATTTCTTCACAGTTGGTATGAAGCTAGAGACAGTGGATATGAGTGAACCCTTCCATATCTGTCCTGCATCAGTGACTAAGGTGGGTTTCCCTCTTTCATCCCTCACCTCAACCTCCAGAGTGAATCAGAGAAGTCATTCAACTCCGAGCCAACTAGATGAAATACACTTACTGTAAGGATATGCAGTCATGCCAGATGAGTGGAAGGGAGATTGCCTTCTCTCCAGATGAGTGCAATTTTAAGCTCTCTTTTGTGTCATGGGTACCCTAGAGCGAGTTGAATCAGCTGCCTCCTCTTCTAATGGATGGGATGAATTGTACTTGTCTTATGATATTCCAGAATGTAGAACTCGCTTCACTGTCCTTGAGTGACTTAGAGAAAGGTTCAAACACACAACTGTGAGTTTACAGCAGTGAACTCTGCCTGGAACCGTGGACCACCTCTTTATTAATCAATTTGCACAGAGATGAATCACTTTAAACTGCTGTTTGTTCCTATTCTCCTTAAAATACTTAAACTACATGTGAATTATGTATTGTAATCATTATAATGGTGTGAATTGCATCGTGTAATCGTTGTAATGGTAATGCGTTCTTCTTGCACTGAGAGTACTTAATGTGATTTATATTTAAAAAGATCTGAAAATGGTAAAAAAAAAAAAAAAAGGCAAATTTCCATCTCCAATGGTGCCAGCACATCTCTCTTTCTTGTGTTTTCACAGACTAAAGGAAAACTCATGGTTCTAAGATTTTTCATATTTAGAATGAAAGCCCTTTTTCATGTAAAGGCATTTTTTTATTGTGATCTGATATTCTTTTAGGATAGTAATTACCCTTCCTCATAAGGACTCCGGGTGAAGGCACCGGTGGCTACATCTAAATTTCAACCTTAAATGTTCTTTTCTAAATGATGGGAGAAACCAATAAACTTGGCAGTCTTAGCATGTGTGTGTTTTGGTCCATGGCCTTTTGCCCATTTCAGTAGGGGAACTTAATTAGAGGTTCAAAAGACAATTGGAGTTTAATTTTCTTTTTTTGAAGGAGACTAAATTAGTTGATGTAGCCATTAGTGTTTTGAAGTTTCTGAGTCGTGATTTTTTATCGTTCAGGATTTGGTAAAATTTGAGGTATCTGGTGGTGATAATGCATTATAGAATATGGAAAATGGTTATTACAATGACTTATTCTTTTCTAAATGTTTCTATTTAGTGCACATGAATTATTTTTGTAACTGTTAAAGTCATTTTCTTAAAGAATAACTACAGACAAGAAAACTATCGACTTACACTTTGCATGATAATCTCACAGTTGAAATTCATGCCCTTCTGTTCATACACCATCCATTAAAAGCCTTTTTATTTGAAATTGCCTTTGGGATTCTTTACTGTGTATTCTGGTAATTGTAGGATATTTTTCCAAAACTAGGAGTGCTATCTTGTTGAAACCTGGCCAGAGTTTCCGTTAAGTCCATTTATCTGGAATTTGTATCACATTGTCCTCATTCTAAAAGGCTACAGTGTCAGCTTCGTCTGATATTTATAAAATACATTAAACAGAGCTCTGGATGTGCTTAGCTTGCCAGTGGTAGACTATCTCACATTCTTATGCCTTTAAATAATTGCAATGTATGAAGTTAGAATGGCATATACTAATTATAATTACTTTCAGCCCAAATACCTTCATGTAGTTGGCTAGACTTCCCATCCCGGCTGTTTGGTTTCCATAATAAAAATGTTTCTAAGTCCATCTCATTTTGAAGAAGGATTTTCACCAAATCTTAATCTACATTTCCTATTGCATTTTATTTTTTTCTTACCCCACATACTGAAGATAAAATACGTAAGTCATTCTGTTTCTTATATAAACTTCCTCTATAATGGCCCATAGGTTGTATAATGCAGGCATTGGAATGTTGCTTCTGCCTCTTAGAACTTGTGTAGGTACCTGCCCAGGTTCAACACTCATCACCGTGAAATTAGGTATCAGATTATTCTCAGTGTAGAATATCTGTATAAATAAATATATTTCTATCAACATCCAAAAATGTTTCAGAATGATTCTTGAGAATATGCCAAACCTGTTCTGTTATTACCAAAATGAAAATTTCATTTTTTTTTTTCCTTGAGGGGGCTTTTCTTCACAGGCTACCTTTTGCAGAAATAAATAACATTTAAGCAAACAGACAATACAGGCAGGCATGTGGCGGATCCATTATTAAATGACCAACCTTCCTTAGTTAGAGGGATTGTGTTTTTGGTGTTCCAGAGAGATTGATAGATGGCGATGACGACGACGATGATGATCTTTCTGTATGTGAACAATATCATATCGTTTAGAGGAAAGGATACAGGAATTCCAAGGCTTGAGCTCTATTTCTGTTTCTGCTAGCCCGTAACAGCACAGTTTTAAGCAAGGTGGTTTTCAGTTCTGAAACCTTTTGGCTCTGGACCAGATGGACCCTCAGACAGTGGTTCTGAACCGTTCTGAAACGTTAATCCCTGGTGGATTTGATGAAATTTAGAAACCTTTTCTCCTGAAGCATGCACACATGAACATGCATTTTAGGAAGTTTTGGAGATTCCTTAGTGTCAACCCTGACATGGTCCAGTGATACGAATATCCTGTCAGTAGTCTACAGAATTATATGTATTTTATACGCTTATGTGCATGTGTGTGTATGCATGAGACTACCATATTAATTCAGCAAATATTTGCTGAGCATTTATTGCATGCTAGGCACCATGCTAAACAATGGGGACAAAGCAGGCAAAAGTTCCTTCCCTTATGGAACTTATATTTTAATGGGGGAGACAATGAACAACATTAATAAGTAAATACATATAGTATGTTGCATGGTAAATGCTAAGGGAAAAAAAAATGCATCAGGCCAAGGATAATAAGTGTTGGCATGGAGGTAGTACATAATTTTTAAATAGTGTTGTCAGGGGTGGCCTCATTAGGAAGGTGAAGTTTGATCCTTTGCAAGTCTAATTTCAAAGGCAAATCTCAGGCAGTAAAATTATTATAACTGGTCACTGAAATTAACATAGAGAAATAATATAAGTAAGTTTCTTCTCCAGCTTAGCCTTAACCTATGTTACTTCCAGAAAATATTTCGTAAATGAAGGAGCCCGGATTCATGGCTTAGTAAAAGTGTTAAGGTTTCCAAAAAAAACTGGTTTATGTCTGTTGAGTAGGGAAAGTGATCTCGTTTCTGCCCTGGTTTGCCACTGAGGTTCTGTAAATCCATCAGGCTCTTCAGTGCCATGTCCATCTGAACTTTGCCTTCTGCTTTATCGACCAGCATACCCTTCTCCTATTTCTTCATTGATGTTCTTTTCTTATGTTTAATGGCTATGCATTGCATTCCTGTGTTCAGAGCATTTTCTGTACATTGCAGGAATACATTGATAAATAAAAAGAAGCCCCTGTCCTCAAAGAACTTATGACTTATTGGGGTTGGCAGATGTGTCATCAGTCCACAGGGGAGAATGAGAATTTTCAATACAGAGGTACATGCCAGATGCTTTGGGAGCAAAGAGCAGGAAGCCCTTTAATTCGACCAGAGGGGCTGGGTAGATTTGCCAGAGGCACTGACATTTGGCAAAGGCACTGTGTTTTGATAGACAAAAAATGGAGTTGGGGTGTTCTACACTGAGAGAAGAGTGAGTGAGGACAGTAAGTGATTGCATGTTGGGCTGGGGGTTGGTTATTTGGAGGGATGGGATGTGAGATGAGGCTGGAAAGATAAGATTCAGCTAGAGGTTGGAGGGTCTTGAATGATGGTGGTATAAGAAATTTGGCCTCCGCTTGAGACAGTGGGAAACCAGTATTCCATTTTGACTTTTCATTGTCCATCATGACTTTCTTCCAGACTAAAGTTCATTTTTAAGTCTTGACTTTCTGGGGAGTGGATGTGACTCAAGCAGTTGAGTGTCTGCTTCCTGCATGGGAAGGTCCTGGGTTCAGTTCCTGGTGCCTCCTAAAAAACAGAACAAAACAAATAAACAAACATTAAGCAAATGGTCAAAAAAACCAACTCAGGGGAGCAGATGTGGCTCAGTGGTTGAGCATCAGCTTCCCACATATAAGTTTCTGTGTTCAATTCCCGGCTCCTGGTACCTCAAAAAAACGAAACAAGTCTTAACTTTCTTAATCAGTTTGTTTTTTTTTTCCTCCCAGCTATTGGTCATTGCTCTACTCCTCTAAATCTTTCATTTTTCATTCTGTCTCTTTGATATATTCTAACTATTCATCTGTCTTTCCATTCATATGGCTACAATGTCCAAGTCTAACTTTTTAGCAACTAGATTAATTTAGTAAATATACATTAGTATGCCAACTCGTGTTCACATCATTTTGGTAAAATATATTTATTGTCTTTGGAAGCTGTACTAGTTTATATTAGCATATTTGCAATGCCAAAGAATTAACCCTGGGTTCTGCTTGCATTTTCTTTCAGGTTTTTAGCAATCATTTTTTTCAAGTAACTATTGATGACCTGAGAGCAGAACCTAGTAAACTCTCAATGCTGTGCCATGCGGATTCTTTGGGGATTTTACCAGTACAATGGTGCCTTAAAAACGGAGTCAATCTGACACCTCCCAAAGGTTTGTATTCGTGAAATATTGCAGGGCTTGTGTGTGTCAGGAGGGTATCTTACTGTCTCTGAAGTAATGCCCTTGTTAACTTGAGAAAAGTTTATTTGTAAAGCATTAAGATATATATCTGAGAGTAGTTGGAAAACACTTTGCTTTGTAGTTAGCTTGGCATAGGAGTCAGTTACAATTCTGTCACCTACTGAGATGTGTAGCCTTGTACTTCTCAGTCAACTTCTGTGAACCTCATCCAGTACTGTATTGGTAGCTATGCTGTTGTATAGAAATAGAAGAATATGTAATGCTAAGGGATTCAGGTAAAAAAACGAAACATTTCTGAGAATTGGCTTTAAAAAAGCAACAAAATGCTAGTGAAGAATTTCTTTAAATTTTTATTTTGCTAATGAAGTATTTCTTTACATTTTTATTTTGAAGTCAGATTTTCCCTAGCACCCAAGTTGCTCTCAGATACCCAAGGATTTGGTGTTAAAAGATGTTAACATAATTTAAAATTGGGAGCCAGGAAGCATTAGAATAATTATAAATTGGGAACCAAGAACCCCATTATTACAAAGTACTTCGTTTATAGTTAAGTAATGTGGTTTGTTGTCACTTGTAAGTCTAAGGCTTATTCAGGGAAGAAAGCAGCCATGTGAAGGGGTAGGCAAATGAGAAGGGAAATGGAAGAGTAGAAGTGAAAACTGGAAAGAGGTTAGAAAAATAAACTTAGGGGGGATTTTAACAGACAGCCTTAGCTAACATAGGACATTTGTGCTAACTTTTTCAGATCACTGAGGTTTGGGTTACTAGTGACATTAGCCATGTTGGGAAAAAAAACTGGATACCCACAAAATAACTTCTTATGTACCTTGGCCACCCTCTGCCATGGGCAGCAGTTCATTCTGCTGTGCCTGCATTTTCTCTAATATGACTGTTCTCCACTGGACTATTATTCTGATTCTGCCCTACCCCTACTCATTTGCCATGGAAGAAATGCTTTCGATTATTTCCATTCCAGCTGTTGAATTGTAAGGCTAATCTCCAGTAATGCAATGTGGTTTGGAATGTGATTATAATATTGTGAACTTCTGTGTAATGTGGACTCTTTACCAGTTGTGGTTTTAAGTACCTAACTCTCTGGGGAAACTGAGTCTCACAGAATTTATCTAACTTGCCCAAGGTCAAATGGATAGTAAGTAGCAGGGCAAGACTGAAACCCAGGTGATCTGGCTCCTGAGTGTGTGCTCAATACCAGTGGGCGTTCCCATTCCAGAAGATCCCAGGATCGGTTCCCGGTGCCGTCTAAAGAGAACACAAGCAGACACAGAAGAACACACAGCGAATGGACACAGAGAGCAGACAACGAGGGGGCGGGAAATAAAGAAATAAAAAAAAAAAAAAAAAAATTCAATCCATCTGTCCTTAGTAATTTTAAGGAATTTTGGTTGCTTTAAGTAGGACCAGCTGATGTCGGGACCATTTTCCGAAAAGCAGTTGGAAAATTGCCAGTCCTGGGAATAATGTTCCAAGTGTCTGTGGTCATAACAAGGTCATGACTTTATCTAATGAAATCCTCCCCATCTTGTGAGAGTGAAATATACTTATTTTTGCTACTAAAGTGAACTAAAATTTAGAGATGGTAGTGGTGGTTTTGGTAGTGGCGGTTTTATGGTTTTTCCTTTGAAGTCATTTGTCTCCTGTCTTGTGTCTCAACACCAGGGCTGGGAATCATGCTGTAGGAATTTTTCAAATGCTGTTCTTTGTCTGTTGGTAGAGGAAAGAATGAGCTCTTTTGAAAATCTTGTGTTTTTTTAAGTTAAATTCTGTGATTATATATATAATAAGTAGGATTTATTATACATATTGACAAGTGCTCTTTGATACTTTCATGTAATACATGTTTTGAATAATGTATTACATTGTTTGGATTTCTGTCTAAACCATGATTGTTGCTTAAAATTAGTGTGTAGTCTGATTCCAAAATGATATATTAGGCACATAACACCAAAGATTAGTTGTAGAATTAAAGGAGAAAAACTTCCTTCCACAGGTCTCTTTCTTGGAAAATACTGAGCCTTCAAAGTTCTGTTGAAAATGTGTGAGCAGCGTGAATGGCTTGTTTTAGCAACTTGATTTGTCTCTATTAAGTTAGCCATTTTAATAGACACTTAAACTGTTAACAGGACTTAAGAAGTACAGATGTATTTTAATTATCATCAAGACACAGGTACGGAGCTTTAATATGGATTCTCTGTTTTTTACAGAAAAATCTTTGACTGGTGAACTTAGTACATTTAGTAATTCATTATATTTCAGGCATACTAAAAGGGGCAGAAAATAATATATAGACACTTGTGGACCTACCACCCAGATTAAACAGATGCTAGCATTTTGCCATTCTTAATTCACATTTTCAAAAAATGACATCAAGCATTGTAAGATATAAGTGAACACTAAATCATGCTTGGCTCTCATCATGAGCACGCTGGTCCAAGCTGCCATTTTATCTCCCCTGGGTACTGTGGTGGCCCCTCGTTTTCCTCAGTGTATTCTCAGCACAGCAGTCAGATTGATCACGTTGAAACAAAAGTCTGACATGTCCCTTCTCTGCTTAGAATTTCCAATGCCTTCCCGCCTTCCTCAATACCCGGGTTGAAGTCATGACAACAACCTACAACGCCCAGCAGCTGTGGCTTCCACTTCCCTTTCTGACCTCATCTCCTATGAGTTTCCCCCTATTAATATTGCAGATTGCCACCTCCCAACATTTGTGTCCCCTTCCTGCATGGTTTTTCTCCATAGAACTTTATCATCATGTAATAGCCTATCTATTTTACTTGTTTTTTTAGTCTCTCTCCCCATTGAAATGAGAATGGGATTTTGGCATGGTGTTCATTGCCAAATATTGTGTGGCACTAGATGACTATTTGTGGAGTGTTGAGTAAATTGAAGCCCTGCTGTCATTCTCTTCCCCTCCATCGCTCCCATGTTACTCCGCCTCCTTCCTCATGGTCTACAACATTACCACATTTCTAAAGATTTATGCTTTTGCTACATGACTATATCGGTTTCTTTGCCTATCTCTGTCCCGGTCTCTCTTGTGTTTTTATTACAATTGCTTTAAAATAGATCTTGTTTTATATTTACGTAAATAACAATCATGCTATCCTTATCTTTTTCTAACTTTTAAATTTTTTCACATTTTTCAGATTTTTCCATGCTGATACATTGTGCCTTATTTATTCCTTTTACCTGCTTTATACATAAGTCTTATTTTAAAATTTCTTTCCTTATTTCTGGATATTGAAGATATTTCCAGTTTTCTCTTTTCCAAGCAACACTTAAATGTACCTCTTTGTACCCAGGTGTGAGAGTTTCTTTATGGGGACATACCCAGATGAGGTATTGTAGGAATTCCCTAAATATTGCTAGATGCTGTCCAAGTTATACCAGTTTCCCACCTAAGTGTTTGGGATTTCTCATTTTGCACAACCTCACTATCACATGGTATTCTCAGGATTAATCTTTGCCATACTGAAGGGAGTGAAATGGATCTCCTTGTTTCGCTTGGTGTCCTTGATAACCAGTGAGGTTAAGTTCATACATGCTTATTGGCAATTTCTGTTTCCGCTCCTTTGTATTGTCTGATTAAATTCTTTGCCCTTTATCTTTTGATTATAGGAGAAGTTTATATATTCTAAAATGAATTCTTTTTCAGTAATGTGCTTCACAAACAGAATCCCTCAGTCACTGATTTATTTCTTCACTTTTTAATGGTGTTCTGGTTATATTGAAGTATTGCATTATAATGTAGTGAGATGCATACATTTTGCCTTTTATTTTTCTGTTTGTATCTTTAGAAGTCCCTTCTTATATTTTTCTGTTTTAAATGACTGTCTTTAAATGGCTTGCAGTTTTGGTTTCCATGTTAGCTTCTTAACCTACTTGGAATTAATTTTTGTATGGTGTAAGGAAAGAAAAAAAATTTTCACTCAAATAGCCAATTGTCTTAGCACCATTTATTGGAGAGGCTGTCATTTCCTCTCTGATTTGTAAAGCCAGCACTGTCATATATCAAGTTCCTTTATGAGCATGGACCTTGTCTTCTTCATTTTTCTGATTCCTTGGTCTCCTTGTCTAACACTAAACAAATACGTCACTTTTTTATTGATATCACTTTATAACAAGTCTCCATATCTATTAGGTTGGGTCCTTCACTTTTTCTTCTTTTGCAAACTTGTCTTGGTAAGTTTTGGGCAAGTTATTACTCTACATAAATTTTAGGATCAGCTCATAAGGTTCTATAAAGGACCCAATGAAATTTTGATGGCTGTTGCATTAGATTTATGGTTTAATTTAGGAAAAATGACATTTTATTACATTATCTTTTTATAACTTGCAACCTTCAGTTAGAATTTTTCCTGGGTTCCTCATCGTTTTTCTTGCCACGTGAATGAGATTTTTTTTTATTATTGTAATTTCTTACTGGCTAAGGCTGATATAATGGGAAACCACTGATTTTTGTATATTCCTTTCATATCCTTGCTGAGCTTTCTGTCTTGAAAACAGTTTGTATAAGATGTGGATTGTCTGATTCTTGAGATTTTGATAAAACTAGCTTTTAAAAACCATTTGGAGCTATTGGTGCTTTAGTAGCACTTTGTTGACTATACATTTCTTTCCTTTCATGGTTTTAGGTTGAGTTGTGATTACCATTTCTGTTGGATTCACTTTCAGTCCTGCATATATATCTACAGAATTGACTGTTTCAGCTATGTTTTCAAATTTCTTGTCCTATCATTTTGCACCTTCAAGCTGATTAATTATATTTATTGTATCATTCAAATATTCCATATCCTTATTGTATTTTTGCCTGTTTGCTTTGTAAATTTCCAAAAGAAAATAATCATTCTGAAATTGAAGATGTATTGTCCACTTCTCTGTTTTTTTTTCTCTGCCTGAAGCCATGTTGATATTCCAGATGATGACCTCTTTATCTCTAGTAAAACATATTGCTTTAAAGTCTGTTCTGTCCATCTCTCCCTCGTGTTGGCTTGTAATGTGTGATTTTTCATTGTGAACTAACGTTCAGTAGTTATTATTCCTGCAGGAGTTCCTAGGTTGAAATAGTCTTATAGGGCAGTTTTGCGTTAGCTTCTTCCCAGTATTCTTGTTTGTTTGGTTTTTTTTTCCCCCCAAGTCCTAGAGTAATATATTATTTTCCATGTTTCTCACTAGAAAGTAAGTTCCATGGAGTCAGGGCAAACAGAACATGCAATTCACAGCTTTAACTCTGTGAAACCCTTGCATGCTATTCAGTCGTATCTGGTGAGAGATTTCAGTGTACTCTTTTCTAATTCTCCATGTCTCTCTCCACCATTGCCTTTATCCCACATTGTCATATTTATCCAACTGTGTGTCTGTTACTCCCCGGGAGCCTTGGGAAGCACGAGAAAGCTGAGCCAATACCTTTTTCGTCCTTGCCTTACCAGCAGCTAACCAGAGTCTGGCAAACCCTGAACACTTATTGAATAAATGAATTCCCTTGTTTTGGAAGGTGTTATTATTTTATAGGACTTCACTTTATTTCTTTAAATAATTTTTTCCTACAGATTTAATATACACGCCTTGAAAATTTTGAAAAAAACAAAACAAAACCCAGAACAGTTTAAACTATATTACTTATAATAATAAACTGAAGAAATATCTTTTGGTTTATATTTTTAGATTTCTCTTTCCTTGGGTATGTAATGTATACATCTGTTGAATTATTTTATGCACATATGATTTATATATCTTGTAAATTGCTTTTGTCACTATTTATTAAGAGGCATTGTGTCTAAATATCTATAATTTTAAATGGCTGTGGAGAGCCCCATGATTTGTAGGGAAATAATTTATTGAAACAATTCCCCGTTGTGCCTGTTTGTTGTTTCCAACATGGTGATTAGAATAAAGTGCTTTCATAGCTGTTCTCTTATTTCCATCACAGACCCCATAGTGGGATGACTGTTCTGTCCCCTCCCTGGCTCACCCAGCCCCAGCTCACAGCCCTCCTTGCTGTTCCTTGAATGCTCCAGAAATGCTGATGGGCTTTCACACTTGCCATTACCTCTCCCTGGGACACTCCCCTGCCCGCCCCCCGCCACACAGCTGCCTCCCTCAGCTCCTCCAAGTCTGTGCTCACATTTCACCTTATCATCAAGGCCTTGCTGATTATTCTCCTCACAGTTGCAACCCCCCCCCTCCCATGCCTTCCCCTTTATACTGGTCTATTATCTGTCTCCTCACACTGAAATGTAAGTTCAGTAGGGTAGGGATTTGCCTTTACTTCTGTATCCCTAGTAGAACATGACATGCACCTAGTAGACTCTTTTTTTTTAAATATATTTTTTGTTTTTTCTAAAAGATACTTAGATTACATAAAATGTTACTTTAAAAAATATAAGGGATTCCCATATGCCCCACTCCCTACACCTCCCACTTTTCACCACATTAACAACTTCTTTCATGAGTGTGGTACATTTGTTAACAATTGAGGAACACATTTTGGAGCATTGCCACTAAGGATGGACTATAGTTACATTGTAGTTTACACTCGTTCCCACTCAATTCTGTAGGTTAATAGACACTTGAACGAATGAATGTATATGAATGACTAAATGACTAGACTGAAGGATAAGCAAATGCATTTTTAAAGATGTTGTTGCATGTTGCCAGATTGACATTTGCAGTGATTCATCTAGTTCCACTCAAACCAGAAATACGTGAAAGTACTTGCTTCTCAATTTCCTTTAGAATGGTAGGTTCTTATCATTCTTTTTCATCTTAGCCAGTTAGGTGGATGGCAAACATAATAGTCTTTTGCTTTTTGTGTTTTTATTATTAAAATTATACATCAAACCAACCTGGTTGACCCCAAGCCATTGACAAGGGTTGCAAGGCCACCATGATTGTCTCAGGGTAGGCATAATTCACTTAGGATTCTGTTAGCAAGAGGAGGCGGGAGGAGGTGGGCAGACGACAGCCATGGTGGATTCCACAATACTGAATACATGCTTGATTGATTGACCAGTGGCTTCAGTTATCTTTAAAAATAAAGCGAGGATGCTATGTTTTCTAATAATTTTTACTAGTGAAATAATTTGTGATCATTATTGAAAACTTTGGAAAAACAAAAAGAGGTAAAAGAAAAAAGTAAGCATGTATCCCAATATCCAAACAATTATTTTAATATTTACTATTATGTTTTTCCAACACTTTCTTCTGTTCTATTTTCTTTGCATACTTTTATATTAAAGTGATAGCTCTGCTTATGTTTGTAAAAGTCTTTTCATCTACACCAATAGCAATTGTTTTCTCATGCATTTCTCTTTACAAACCATGCACAATTTCATGCCTGTTTGATACTCCATGGACTTGGCTGAGTTTCACACCATTTCCTGTTGTTGAATGTCAAGTTGGTTTCGTTTGTCCAGTATTATCAATAATAATGCCATGAGTATCTTTCTGTAGGAGACTTTTTCAGTCATTAGGATGGTTTGTATGGGATAAATTCCCAGAAGTGAAATTACCATGTCAAAGGACATGAACATGTTTACTGCCAAATTGCTTTGCAAAATAATTGTCCATTTATGCTGCCAGTAGTAATGTTTACAAGTGGAGCTATTTTATGTCAGTTAATGTAAATCATAGGGAAATGGGTCATCGAACTCATCTTCTTTTGACCGCAACAGTTGGAATTTCATTCAGAATAAACACCAATAAAAGCTTAAATAACTCTAGCACATACATATATACGTATGTATATTCCTTTTTGTTTTAAAAAAATTGTGAGTTTACAGAGCAGTAATGCATAAAATACGGGGTTGCCATATACCATCCTATTATTAACAACTTGCATTGGTATACTACATTTGCTATAATTGATGAAAGCACATTTTCATAATTATACTATTAACTATAGTCCATGGTTTAAATTAGAGTTCACTGTTTGTGTTGTGGATTAAAAAAAAAAATTATTCTAGTAACATACATACAATCTAAAATTTCCCCTTTTAACCACATTCAAATATATAATTCAGTGCTACTAATTACATTCACAATGTCGTGCTAATATCACCACCATCCATTACCATAGCCTCCGCATTGTCCCAAATAAAAACTCTGAAAATTTTTTTAAGCCTTGAGTCCCTCATCCCTATCCCTACCCTAGCCCCTGGTAACCTATATTCTAGATTCTGACTCTGAATTTGCTAATTCCAATTATTTCATATCAGTAAGATCACATAATATTTGTCCTTTTGTGTCTGGCTTATTTCACTCAACCTGGTGTCTTCAAGGGTCCTCCATTTTTTCTCATAGATCACAATTTCATTCTTTTTTATGGCTGAATAATATTGAATTGTGTATATACACCACTTATTGCTTATCAGTTTATCAGTTGATAGACACTTGGATTGCCTGGATTCTTTTGGCAATTGTGAATAATGCCACTATGAACAATGGTGTATAAGTATCTGTTCAAGTCTTGCTTTCAGTTCTTTTAGCTACATACCTAGAAGTGGGTTTGCCAGGACATACGGTAATTTTACACTTAACTTCTGAGGAATTGCCAAACTGTCTTCCACTGCAGCTGCATCGTTTTACATCCTGCTAATAATGAACGAGTATTCTTATTTCTCCGCATTGGCTCCAACACTTGTAATTTTCTGTGTGTGTGTGTGTGTGTGTGTTTTTTAATAATAGCTATTCTAGTGAGTGTCAAATGATATCTCATTGTTGCTTTGATTTGCATTTCCCTAATGGCTAATGATATTGAGCATCTTTTCATGTGCTTTTTTGGCTATTTGTATATCTTCTTTGAAGAAATGTCTATTCAAGTCTTTTGCCCACTTTTTAATTGGGTTCTTTGTCTTTTTGTTGCTGAGTTGTAGGCCTTCTTTACATATTATATATATTAAGCATTTATCGGCTATGTGGTTTCCAAATATTTTCTACAATTATATGGGTTATTGTTTTAGTCTCATGATCAAATCTTTTGATGCACAAAAGTTTTTAATTTTGATGAGATCCCATTTGTCTATTTTTAATTTTGTTGCTTGTGCTTTGGCTATAAACTCTTAAGAAACCATTGCCTAACATACTATCTTGAAGATACTTCCCTGTGTTTTCTTTTGGGAGCTTTATAGCTCTGGTTCTTATATTTAGGTCTTATATTTAGGTTCTTATATTTAGGTCTGATCCATTTTGACTCCATTTTTGGATTTAGTTTGAGGTAGGGGTCCTTCATTCTTTTGCAAATGGAGATCCTTGTTTCCCAACATCATTTTTTGAAGAGACTGCTCTTTCCCAAATGAATGGTCTTTGCCGTCTTGTCAAAAGTCAGTTAGCTGTAAATGTGAGGGTTGATTTCTGAACTCTTTAGTTTGATTCCATTGGTCTGTATGTCTGTCTTTGTGCCATTACAATGCTGATTTTATTGTTTTGGCTTTGCAATAAGTTTTTAGATTGGAAGTATGAGTCCTCCAAATTTGTTCTTTTTCAAGATGGATTTGACTATTCAGGGGCTACTCATCCTTCCATATCGATTTGATGGTTGGTTTTTCCATTTCTGCAAAGGAGATGCTTGGAAATTTGATTAGGATTGTGTTGAATCTATAAATCACTTTGGGTAGATAGACATGTTAATAATATGTAGTCTTCCAATCTGTGAATACAACTTCCATTTATTTTAGGTCATCTTTGGTGTCTTTTAGCAATGTGTTGTAGTTTTTTGCATATAGGTCCTTTACATCTTGGTTAGATTTATTCCAAGATATTTGTTTCTTTTAGTTGCTGTTGTAAATACAAATTTGTTCTTAATTTCCTCTTTGGATTGTTCATTACTAGTATAGACACAGCTCTAGATTTTTGCATGTTAATCTTGTACCCCACCACTTTGCTGAATTCATTTATTAGCTCTGGGAGCTTTTTTTGTGGGTTTTTCAGGATTATCTGTGTATTAGATCATGCCATCTACAGATAGTGAAAGTTTTACATCTTCTTTTTCAATTTGGATACCTTTTATTTCATTTTCTTGTTTAATTTCTCAGGCAAGAAGTCCCAGCTCTATGTTGAATAACAGTGGTTGACAGTGGGCATCCTTGTCCTGTTCCTGATCTTAGGTGGAACACTTTCAGTCTTTCACCATTGAGTATTACGTTAGCTGTGGGTTTTTAATATGTGTATTTAATCATGTTGATGAAGTTTCCTTCTATTCCTAGTTTTCTAGGTATTTTTTTCAAGAAGGGTATGCTGGAATTTGTCAAATGCTTTTTCTGTGTCAACTGAGATGATCATGTGTTTCCTTTTTCCTTCATTCTGTTAATGTGATATAATACGTTAATTGAGTTCTTACGTTGAACTACCCTTGCATACCTGGGATGAGTCCCACTTGATCATGGTATATAATTCTTTTAATGTGCTGTTAGATTTGGTTTGCTAGTATTTTGTTGAGGATTTTTGCATCTGTATTCATAAGAGATAATATTGGTCTATAATTTTATTTTCTTGAGGTATCTTTATCTAGCTTTGAGGTACCTTTATCTAGGGTGGTGTTGGTCTCATAGATTAAATTCGGGAGTGTTCCCCCTCCAGTTTTTTGGAAGTGTTTGGTTAGGATTGGTGTTAACTTTTGTTAGAATATTTGGTAAAATTCCCCTTTGAAACCATTTGGTTCTGGGCTTTTCTTTGTTGGGAGGTTTTTGTTAACTGATTCAATCTCGTTTCTAGTTAGTGGTTTGTTGAGAATTTCTATTTCTTCTTGCGTCAGTGTAGGTAGTTTGTGTGTTTCTAGGAATTTGGCCATCTCATTTAAGTTTACCTAAACATATGGCATACAGTTCATAGTATCCTTTTTATTTCAATGGGGTCAGTAGTAATATCCTCCTCTTCATTTCTGATTTTATTTATTTTCGTCTTCTCTCTTTTTTTTCTTCATCAGACTCGCTAATGGTTTGTCAATTTTGTTGATCTTTTCAAAGAACCAACTTTTGGTTTTATTGATTCTATTGTTTCCTTATTCTCTATTTCATTTATCTCTGCTCTAATCTTTGTTATTTCCTTCTTTCTGCTTGCCTCGGGTTTAGTTTGCTCTTCTTCTTCCATTTCTTCAAGTTTTGAGGTTAGGTTTCTGATTTGAAGTCTTTCTTTTTTAAATGTAAGCATTTAGAGCTATAAGTTTCCCTTTCAGCACTGCCTTTGTTGTGGCCCGTAAGTTTTGGTATGTTGCATTTTCATTCGCCTCAAGATATTTCCCAATGTCCCTTGTGATTTCTTCTTTATCTCATTGGTTGTTTAAGAACGCATTGTATAATTTCCACATATTTTTGTGAATTCTCCATTTATTCCTCCGTTATTGATTTCTAGATTCATTTCATTGTGTTGGAGAAGATACATTGTTTTATTTCAGTATTTTTTAAATTAATTAAGATTTGCTTTGTGACTTTAGATATGATCCATATCCTGGAGAATGATCCATGGGTACTTGATAAGAATGTGAATTCTGTTGTTCTTGGGTGAAGTGTACTATATATGTGTATTAGGTCTAGTTGGTTTAGAGTATTGTTTAAGTCTTTTATTTCCTTTTTGATCCTTTGTCTTGACTTTCAATCCATTATTGAGTGTGGTATATTAAAGTCTCCTACTATTTATGTAGAACCGCCTTATTTTTCCTTTCAACGCAGTCAGTATTTGCATCCTGTATTTTGGGGCTCTGCTGTTAGCTGCATATATATTTCATAATTGTTATGTCTTCTAGTTGATTTGACCCCTTTATCAGTATATTATGTCTGTATGTATCTCTCATAACCATTTTTTACATAAAGTATATTTCATCTGATATTAGTATTTTATTCCAGCTCTCATTTCGTTTCTGCTTGCATTGTATATATTTTTTCTGTCCTTTCAATTTCAAACTACTTATGTCTGTGAATTAAAGGTGAGTGTCTTATAAACAGCATATAGTTGGGTCATGCATTTTAATCCATTCTACCAAAAAATCTCTGCCTTTTGACTGGAGAATTTAATCCATTCATATTTAAAATCACAGCCAACAATGCAAATGTTTTTCTGCCCCTTTTCTGTCATTGTAAGTCTTATACTTTTATTGACCCTCAATACTTCTATTAATGCCTATTTTCAT
>JAQZBX010055830.1:0-18325 GCA_029593785.1 Cabassous unicinctus | reverse complement strand
TGCCAAACTCCTGAGCTGTCTGCCCTGCCTCTAGTATCTGGATGTCTCCAGAGCCCTCAGGAGCCCTGCTATTTGAGGCAATATTTACTTTGGCAGTCAATGAGATCCTGCTGAGACATGCATAAGCGTAACCTCTGGAATGACCTCCTGACTCACTTTGAAGTCTCTTAGCCATATAAGCTCATTTGTATTTGCCCTTTCCCCCTTTTGGTCAAAGTCTTTTCACAGTTGCCTTGCTAGTTGGTGCTTGGTAGTAACCCCTCAGTGCCAGGGGGGCTCATCCCTGGGAGTCATGTCTGACGCTGAGGGGAAGTTAATGGATTTATATACTGAGTTTGGCTTAGAGAAAGGCCATATTTGAGCAACAAGGAGGCTCTCAAGAGGTAATTCTTAGGCACTCTAAAATACTAGACTAAGTTTCAATTTCAAAAGTAACAGAGTTGCAACACCTACTCTTCAGTTCATTGAACTTACCCAGGACAACTAACAAGGAGATGATGATGGACAATGACCATCTCAAGGAACAAAGAGAGTGTGCAACTGCAAGTAAGATAGTCCCATCCATCTGCCCCATGAGATATAATCCCCCTCTCAATTAGAGGTGGAGTTGGCATCACCATCCCAGAATCCTCAAGATTGGGGAATGAACGATGGACTAGAGTAGACTTACTGTTATCCTATTATAGACTTATTGTGATTCTGGCAATGGAAGAACTTTTATCATTGATGTGGAGGCAGTGGCCACTGGAGGTTCTAAAGGGAAGGAAAGGGAAAAATAGGTGTAATTTGGGAGCATTTTTGGAACTAGGGAATTTTCCTGAATGACATTGCAATGACAGATACAGGCCATTATATATCTTGTCATAACTTACAGAAATGTGCGGAAGAAAGTATAAACTACAATGTAAAGTATAGTCCATACTTAGTGGCAATGCTCCAAAATGTGTTCATCAATTGCAATGAATGTACCACACTAATGAAGGATGTTGTTAATGTGGGAAAATGTGGGAGGGGTAGGGAGCGGGGCATATGAGAATCCCCTATATTTTTTATGTAACATTTATATAATCTAAGTATCTTTTAAAAAATAAAAAAGCATATGTATCTTTTTAAAAAGACTGTGAGAAACCAGTGGGAGATAGAAGTGCTATGTGTATTTGGCTGGGTGGGAGTGGGAGAAACTTGGGGTTGGGTGGTGTCAGCTTCTGTGTTTGGCTGCAGGCAGCAGTAAAAAAAGATTTGCTGAGGGAAAGCATTTATGTTCTCTTCTGCCTTCTTCCCAAATGGTCTTGGGAAGATCCTTGCGAGACTCCATTGTCTCAAAAATTAGCAACTTTGTCCCATGGCACCCTGGGGCGGTTATTCACATTTCCATTTCCCTATCTAAATGTTCAGGGCTGTGGATTGCAACCTCAGGACAGTGCCTCCTTGCCAAGCTGCTTCTTAACAGCTTAGGAGATAATCTTTTACCAAAGAAGTTACCTGGTGACAGGCAGCAAATGAGGCAGTTGACTTGACTTCTCTATTTTTGGGAGCTTAGGGCTCTCTGCCCAGTCTCACCCCTCTCCTTTCTATAAACTCACTGTTGGGAACTTGACCTAGGGCCTGGCCTTGGCTCTTCTCCAATAAACATTACCAGACAGGGTAGCTGATATCCTCAAAGGCACATGAGCTCACAGGTCAAAATAACTGGGTACCAGGCAAGCACAACCACCACAAAAAGACAGTGAATTGAACAAAGCATACCACATGGACCATTACTGGGACAGATACACTAATAACTTAAAAAGTATAATATCCTGAAGGAGATAAGGGGAGTTATTAGTAGAATAAAGCATATTAAATGTCCTCAAAGAGGAAAGGGAGGATTTTAGTAGAATGAAGTAAAAAAAAAAAAAGAATCAAATGAAATGATTGGGATAAAAAATAATAAGGATGAAGAAGACATTAAGACAATAAATGATATAGATAGCAAGATGAATACTTGTGAAGAGTAAATTAATGAGGTGGAAGATCAAATTGAGGAACTCTTCAACAAGGCAACAAAAATAGATAAAGAGTAAAATAGATGTGTGTGTGTGCACGCATATACATATTGTGGGATACAGCTAAAGTCATACTTACAAATGTATAGCCTTAAGTACATTTCTCAGGAAACAGGAATGGTGGAAAAATATAAACTAAATACTCAATTCAAGAACTTTGGAAAAAATCAGAGCAAATCCAAAAAATAAGAAAGAAAGAAATAATAAAGGTAAAAGGGAAATCAATAAAATAGAGAACACAGCAATACAAAGAAAAGATTAATAAAACCAAAGCCTGTTTCATTTTAAAGGCCTCTGTCAAGACTTATGAAGAAATATGCAAATAAACAAAGCAAAGAGGATAAATATAGAAATTAAAAGTTAAATAACTTCAATTGCAATAGAGGTTAAAAAATAATAAAAGAATATTATGAACAATTAAACCCTAATCAATTTAGAAAAGTAGATAAAATGGGTACATTTCTGGAAAAATATAAAATGCTAAATTTGTGCAAAAAATAGAAAACTTGACTAGACTGATAAACATTAAAGAAATCAAAATGATAATCTAAAATCTCTCCTTTCTCAAACCTCAGACCTAGACTGCTTAACAGATATGTTCTACCAACCTTTCAAGGAAGAGCTAATTCTAACTTATCCAAGTTGTTTTAGAAAGTAGAAAAATAGTGAAAATATGCCCAGCATACTTTGCAAAGCTAGTACAATCTTGATTCCAAGACCAGATAAAGATGATACTGGAAAAGAAAATTGTGTTTAATTTTACTCATGAGCGTAAATGAAAAAAATCTTCAATAAAAGACTAACCAACTTAATCTAACAGCATATTTAAAATGCAATAACTTATGTTTAAGTAGGGCTTGTCGCAGGAATACAAGATGGTTCAACAACAAAAAATCTTTTAGTGAAATTTACAACGTTGATAGACTTAAAGAAAATCATATAGTTATCTAGATAGATACTATATACTAGATAACATTTACTAATGTTCAACATTATTCAATGCTAATTTATAATGTTAAACATCTATTTACAGTACAAACTCACAGAAAACTGGGAATAAAAGAGAGCTGCTTTAACTTTGTGAATGTTGTATACTCCAAATCTACTGCAAACTGTATTCTAGAGGAAGAAAACCTTCTTCTTAAGATTGAAAACAATGCTAGGAAGACCACAAAGAGCACTCTTTAAAATAGTGCTGTACATTTTGGTAACTCTATAAGGAAAGAAAAAAAAAAAAGACAGGCTTATAAACTGGTGATAAAGTGATAAACACCATTATTGAATGAAATATGGCTATTTAAATGGAAAAAACTTCAGACTCAACAAATGAATTAGAACTAACAAGAGAGTTCCAACAAGTTTGCCAAATTTAAGAAAACTTACAAAATTATGGAGCGTTATTTTTGTTTTGTTTTCTACACCAGTAATCAGCTAGAAAATATAATGAAAATAAACTACATTCACTATAGTAACAACAGTTCTAGGCTCTGTGATGGTTACTGTTTTTTTTTTTTTTTAAAGAACTGGAGGCTGGGGATTGAACCCAGGGCCTTGTATGTGGGAAGCCACCACTCAACCACTGAGTCACATCAGCAACCCTGAATTAGTTTTTTTCCATTTCTTTGGCTTTTTGTTTTTAGGAGGCACCAGGGACCGAACCCAGGACCTCCCATGTGGGAAGCAGGCATTCAACCACTTGAGCCACATCTGCTCCCCTGTGATGGTTAATTTCATGTGTCAATCTGCCTAGCTTATGGTGTCCAGTTGTTTGGTCAAGCAAGCACTGGCTTAATTGTTACTGTGAGGGTATTTCATGGATTTAAATCATAAGTCAGTTGACTGCATCTACAACTGATTACATCTACAACCAACAAAGGAGATTGCCTTCTGCAATAAGAAAATTCTCCTCATCCAAACAGTTGAAGACCTTCAAGGGGGAACTGATAATTTCAGCAGTCAGAAAGAATAATTTCTATGTCTACTCCAGACAGCTAGCTTCTCCTGGGGAATTCAACATCACCTTCATGAAGTTTCCAACTTACAACCTGTGCTATAGATTTCAGACTTGCCAATCCCCATGGTTGTGTGAGCCAATTCCTGTAATAAATCTCTTACATTTACATTCTGTTTCTCTGAAGAACCCTGACTAAGAATTAATTTAAAAAACACACAAGACCTCTATGGAGAAAAAAATAGAACTCAAAGTATATATTTAAAAAACTATGAGCAAAAGGAGAGATATATTCTATGGTGAGATCTTGAATCAGACGATTTACTATTTTAAAGATGCCAATTCTCACCTTGACTATCAGTAAATTCAATGCAATCTCAAACACAATTCCAGGTTTTTTAAAAGGAACTTGATAAACATTTTCTAAAAGTCAACTTTGAAAAAGAACAAAGAGAGTGGACTTGTCCCACAAGATGGTTCAACATGCTACAAAGGCATGGTTATAAAAATAGTGTGGTAATGGTACAAGAAAATTCACCTAGGCCAATGGAGTAGAATATACACCTCAGAGACAGGTTTATGTTTTTATGGGAACTTAATATATGATACAGCTAGTTTCACAATTCAGTGATAAAAAGGAAGGACCATTTCATAGATGATGTCGGGAAAACTGGCTTACTATATGGAGAAAAATAAAACTGCATCTCAACATTATTTCAGAAAAAATAAAGACAAATGGAAAAGGTAGAAATAAGTCAATAGAAGAAAATGTAGAACTACTTTGTGACCGACAGGCTGGTAAAAACTTTGTAAGACAAACCTCAAAAGCAAAAGCATGTAGGATAAGGCAAAAAATTAATGGATTTGATTGTTTCAGAATTAAAGATTTCTGCTCAGTGAAAGATAGCATAGACAAAGTCTATAGATGGTGAATTGGGAAAAAGATATTTTCAGCATCTAAAACTGAAATGGAGTTAACATCTTAGATAGATATTTTCGCAAACCAATAAGAAAAAGACAGGAACTCCTATAGAAATTCATAAGGAAGGAAATCCAAAAGGATAATAAGCATATGAAGAGATGTAAAAACTCATTTGTAATTAGAAGAATTGTAATTTCAGCAATATCAAAGATATATCACGTTGCACTCATCAGATTGGTGAAAACTGTGAAACTGGATAACAAGTGTGAGTTTGAGGGTATAGGAACTCTTGAGCACTGGTGGTGCAAATGTAGACTGATGCTGCCATTTGATGAACAATCAGGAAGTACTTAGTCAAGTTACATTACTTGCAAGCTCTCTCCTGGGCACATATCCCAGAGGAATTCTCACATGTGACCATAAAGGCACAGATCAGTAGATGTTCGTGAAGGTTCTTTGTGACCTGGGGTCTGGGGGCTCTATAGCATCCTTCACTAGGGGAATGGCTATGCATGGTAGATGCACATTGTGGGACATTGTGACCAGGTGTGCACACAGCAATGAGACTAGATGTTTTTTTAAAAAATAATAAATAAACTTTTACTTGTTCTTCCAAGATGGCAATGCTAACAGTCACAGGTCTGTGTACAATACAATTTTGTGTTGACCATTCACAATTTCCAGCAGTATTTCTTCCTCTGGAAAGAAACATACAAGTACAAAAGCTAAGTTAACAATAGAGTACTGCCATTTGAAGTTCTCAGATGTCATGCCTGAAGAGACTAATCTTAAAGTCATAACGCTGATACAGAATGAATTCTACAGTGCAAGAAAGTTTATGTAAAATAAAACTACAGTACACAAATAAGAGTACGTGTTTTACAAGCACACATGCAAAGTAAGGGCGATGCATGAATTGCATTGCTCATGGTGATGGTTACAGGCAATGAGTGTGGGGGGTGGAGATAAAAGGGAATAAATGAGCAAATAAATATCGAAATGAGAAAAATAGGGACATGTGGAGTAAGATGAAATCAATCTAATGCATCTGAAGTCCAAGCTTTTTTTAAAATGGGATTTTTCATATAATAATGTGCATTAAATGCAAGATGATTATTTCATCTGGTGTTCAACCACAGACATCAAGATCTATTTCAACACTGAAAGAAAAACTGGCTGAAGTGTTTGCATAATGGCACGTTGATTTCCAAAAGGTAATATTTCTATGTGATTTTTTTTTTTTTTTTTTACTGGGAGGTCCCAGGGATCAAACCCAGGTCCCTCCATATGGGAGACGGACGCCCAACCATTTGAACCATATCCGTCCCCCTCTGTGTGATTTTAAAGGGTAATTCTGACTCTACTCAGGTTCTACTTTATTTGCTGACTGTAGAATACATTTTTTTTTTTTTTTTGAGTTATCTGGGGATTGAACCTGGGACTTTGTATATAGGAAGCCGGCACTTAACCACTGAGCCACATTGGCTCCCCTGAGTTGGTTTTTTTGTTTGTTTGCTTGTTGTTTGTCTTTTTTGGGGGTTTGTTTTTAAGAGGCACTGGGAACCGAACCCGGGACCTCCCATGTGGGAAGCGGGCACTCAACTGCTTGAGCCACATCCACTCCCTCAATTTCATTTTTAATAAACCTTAAAGGAAATAGTAAAAAAGGAAAAAAATAAACCCAAGGGACAAATGGGTAGCAAAATCCACCCATTAAATGTCAGGCAAGGAAAAGTGCAATTTTCAAAACAATTGGACAGAAAATACAGCAGAATGCCCTAGTATCACTTCTTAGTTTCAAGGAAGAAAGAGAAAGTGGTTGGGTGAAAAATGGCAGGCTTTGTAGGAAAGACCTTTGATATCTGTCGATGTATGAAGCTCTCAGGCCAGAGCATAATTTTCCAGGACCTAGAGTTCTTCCTCTTTTACCACTGTAGAAAATAAACTAAGGCAAACAGACACAAAATCCGGCCAATTGATTTTGGGCCTTTTGCCATTGATTGGTCTCTATGAAAAAAGCCTTGCCCATTTCTGTCATATTGAATTATTCCCACCTCCATAAGAATGTATGTGTGTGTTTTCCTATAGCAAGGAATTCTAATTCAGATTGGTGTGCAGCTTTTCCTATGGAGACTGTGTATCAGTCTGGATAGACTAGGTTACACTGCAATATCAAATCTCAGTTGCTTACAAGTCAAATATTTATTTATTTTGTCATGTTACATATTTATCACAGCTCAGCTGGGGCTCCATTCCACCTCGTCTTCATCAGGAACCCAGCCTGATGGAGCAAATTTCATCTAAATATTGGCAGTCCCTCGCAGAGGAAAAAGAACATGGTGGAACTAGCCAACGTGGCTCAGCAGTTGAGTGCCGGCTTCCCACTTACAAGGTCCTGGGTTCAATCCCCTGCTGCACACATTTGTTTTTAAAGCTTCTGCCCTGAAGTGGCACATGCCACTTCTCACATTTCATTGACCAAAGCAACTCCTGTGGCTAAGCCTGACATCAAATGGGGGAAGTGTGATCTTCCCCCAGCGAGGCGCTCAGACCCTTTGCAGAATCCATTAGGAGTTTTTTTCAGGAATCCATAATAATCAAACAAGGAATGCAATTCATAGCCAACATAGATTGAATGGGCTCATACCATAGATTTAAAATGAACTGCCCCTCTGCCACTCACCTCTGAGCTGGAAGAATGCAACAATGAGACATCTCCTCAAGCTGCAGCTCAAGGACCCTCACTGGTCCTGAAAACTAAACAGAGAGGGTTTAGTAGATCACCGGCTCTTTCTCTTTTCAATAGAAAAGATTTCTCTCCAATCATAGATTTTCATGGTTGACCAAGGGGTAGATGAAAATGATAGCGTTCTGGTGACAATTTGAGCAGAATTTCCCGTATGTCCCCTTCTAGTCAACCTCTGCCTAATTCCTGCTTGATTTTCTTTCCACCGTAGATTAGTTTTTGCTTGTCCTGGAACTTCTTCTACATGGAGACTTACATATGTACTCTTTAGTGTAAGGCTTCTCTCACTTAGCTTAAAGTTCTTGAACCTCATTGTGTTGTGTGTCAATGGTGTGATCCTATTTATTGCTAGTCCATTACACAAGTGTACTGCCATTTACCTGTTCTCTTAGAGATGGCTGCATGGGCTGTTTTTAGTTTTGGGCTATTTTGAATAAAACTGCTATGGACATTCTTGTACTAGCCTTTTTATGTTTCTCGTTTCTTTTGTGTAAATACTGAGGACTGGAATGGTTGGATCATAAAGTAGGTGTATCTTAATTTGATAAGGAACTACCCAACCTCTTTTGCAAACCTTTATCCTTTTGGGGTCCTACCAAAAATGGATGGTTCTCATTTGGAATTGTTCACATTTAGTGTCAAAAAATGCACAAGAAAAAAGTACCTTCTATTAGCTAACAGTTCCAAGTATAAACATTAAACATATTTCTGGAGCCACTGGCATAGGACTAAACTAGCCTGTCTCAGCATTCCTTCTTCTGCTTTCTGGGGTCAATTTTGGAGAAGGCTAATTAAGGGTAAGGTCGTGAAGGGGCAGGCCATCAAGGCAAATGGAGAGGAAGACCCTAAAAATTACAAGACTGGATAATCAGACCCTCAAGGATGCTAAGTAGTTAATTTTGTGTGAAGGAAGACTCATTTAACAGTTAAACGTGTGAATTTTGGTGTCACCCCATCTTAGTTTGAATTCCAATTTCCTTGACTTACTAGCTGAGGGGGTCTGGACAACTCACCTCAACTTTCTAATTTTCATTAGCTCTTGATAAAAATATGGATAATGATGTCTAATTCATATGGTTAGTGTGTAGATTAAGTGACACAATAGATGCCATAAATTTGCTTTCATGCCTAGTACCCAGCAAGGGCTCAATGCTGGGTGATGAAAATGAAAGCTCATTTTTATTATTAGTGTGGAAGGTGATTCCCAAACACTCTAAGTGTTTGGACTTCCACAGCTTCTACAGTCTCACAATTTATACATATATATTAAAGTGGACCAAGAAATCTGGGCAGTGCAGTAGAGTGGAGAAAGCCATAGGGCAGCTTGGAGGTCTGTGACCTAATGCTGTCATTGAGACAAGGTTTTCTATGTGACTTTGGAAAAGTCACTTAACTCTCTGAGGTCCTTTTACTAGGAATTGAAGGAACTAGATTAGAGGATATTTGAGGATTTTGAAAGTTCTGGCTTTGAACGTTTTGGCATATTATGATACACACTTGAGATATTTATACTTAACTCGTACACAGAGCCATCTTTTATTATAAAATTCCTAACAAATGTCACACTCCAAAATAGGCACTGTACATATATATCCTATTTTTTTTTTAAGATTTATTTATTTATTTATTTATCCCCCCCTTGCTGCTTGTGCTTGCTGTGTCCATTCGCTGTGTGTTTTCTCCGTGTCTGCTTATCTCCCCCTTGCTGCGAGGTCTTGCTGCATCAGCCCACGGCGCCGCGCGGGCCGGCCTGCCCTCACAAGGAGGCCCCGGGAAGCGAACCCGGGGCCTCCCATATGGTAAACGGGAGCTCTATCGATTGAGCCACACCCGCTTCCCTATCTTATTTTTTCTTCATGATGCTACCATTATCTTCATTTGGAGGAGCTAACTCACTCAAAGTAAGACTCAGTTTTGAACCCACATCCATTCAACTGCAAATCCAGACTCTATTTCTAAGCTCTTTAGCCATCCTTGCCTCCGCTTTTAATCTCATGATTGGGATGTCTTTCCCCTACCCTCAATGCCCTTCCTACATCCTCCTCAGAGCCACCAGGAAGGAGGGAAAGGAACACGAAACAGGGGCGGAGGCTGAAGGTTGGATTATATGGGACATTTTCCTCCATGATGTTAGCAGCAGCAGGTCTAAAATAGTGGGAAAGGGTTGGGTCCTCAATACAGCTTCCCTGCCCACCCGATTAGCCAGGAACCCAAAATGATTTCCTCAGAGTCCATGCCCATTTCCTTTCTATGTGAGCACTGAGCTGGGCTTTCCTTAGCTGCCACTGTGGCCCGCCCATATCCTCTACCGCCAGACTTCCAATCTTGTATGGGAGGTTTGTTGACCTTTTCTAAGCCAATGTGCTGAGGCATGCTTTATATTCCTGGCCACTGGCTAGAGGGGCTTAGCCTGTTTTCTCTCCCCTCACCAGGGAAATGGTGAGCCATAGGCTTGGCCATCTCCTCCCTCTCCTTCAACCTCCCAGTCTCACCAAGAGGACCAGAATGAATGGGCCAGAAAAGATGGATTTTTCATATTTTATGTATTTGTTTATTGAACTGGAAATAAAGCCAAAGGGCGGAAACCGTGTGAACAATGGTGAGTGAGGCAAATCTGTGATGAAAATGGCATTTATATCACAAGCCCTCTGAGGATCTTGGAGTCCCAGTCCAGAATATTCTACTTCTTTTTCTGCACCATCACAGTCAGTTCATCCTTTCTTTCAAAATCCTGATGAAAATGCTCTATTTGGGGATATTTTTCTCCAATCAAGATGCATTGTCTCAGCATTTATGTACAAAGTTTGATTTTTTTTTTTTTAAGATTTATTTATTTATTTATCCCCCCCTTGGTGCTTGTGTTTGCTGTGTCCATTTGCTGTGTGTTTTTTCTGTGTCTGCGTATCTCCCCCTTGCTGTGAGGTCCTGCTGCATCAGCCCACCGTGCCGCGCGGGCCGGCCTGCCCTCACAAGGAGGCCCCAGGAAGCGAACCCGGGGGCCTCCCATATGGTAAACGATTGAGCCACACCCGCTTCCCTAAAGTTTGATTTGTATATGATTTAAATGTTTACATTTTTGGCGACTTGTAAACAAATGCATTTTAATTTCTTGAGAGTTGGGACCACATTTTGCACTGCTTTACTACTTTTGAGGCAAGCTCTCCCTGACCCTTTACTACCTATGCCATTCACTTTACATAAAATTTTTTGAGACTTCCCATGTATGTCTATTCCTGCTAGGAATTTAAGTCTATTTGGGGAGTAAAAACAATCATTAAAAAGAAGAGACAGTGCCTCCTTAGCAGCTGAATTGAATGATCTATGAATCCCAGTGTTGTAGTAATTCAGAGCAAGGAGGAGTAGATGAGAAATTAAGAAGGTGTTTTGGTCTGCTAGACTACCAAAATATACCAGAAATGGACTGGTTTTCATAATGGAAATTTGTTAACATATAAGTTTGCATTTCTGAGGCTGTGAAAATGTCCAAATCGAGACTTCATCAGGTGATGTTTTCTCCCTGAAAACTGACTGCTGGTGAGAGACATCAGCTGGTCTCTCCCTTCTCTTCTGGATTTTGTTGCCTTCAGCTTCTGGCTTCCTCTGGCTTTCTTTCTTTCTGTTTCTCTCTCTGTATTCATCCCATTTATAAAGGACTCCGGTAAGAGGACTAAGACCTACCCTGGGACATGCCCTACTGCAGATTAGATAATCAAAAGGTTCTTAACTGAAGTAACATAATCAAAAGGTCCAACCTATGATAGGTTTATATCCACAGGAATGGATTGGCTTTAATAACATAATGTTCTGGGGTCCATAAAAACCTCAAACTACCATGGAAGGGAACCATGCAGAAGGTGGTAGAAACTGAATTGGGTCTTAGAGAATGGGTAGGATTTGGACAGTGGCAGAAGTGGAAGATATCTTTACATTTCTGAAGAATCAAGCAACATCATTAAAAGTATCTTTTCTGGCATGAAATAGGGAGACTCTGGAGGCTTTTGAGAAGAAAGGAAACATCATAAAATGATGTTTAATTTATAGAAGATGAATCTGGTCAGGATATACAGGATGGACTGGGGTGGGGCAGAGAAGAGGTCCCTCTGTCAGGAGCACCTAATCCAGATGGGAACTGATAATTCTGAAATCTGCTGGGCTTGAAGGGAAGAGATGTTCAGAAAGATTTCTAAAGCAGAATGGCCCTGAATAGATGGCTGAATGAAGTGTTTCCTTGCAGATATCAAGGCTAGTGGAATGGTGGATCAACATCAGGAAAAAAAGTAAATTGGTTCTCTATAGTTTAGGATAGAGAGTTCAGTATTGAGCTTGAAGGAACTGATGGGACATTAATAGATCCCTTCCCTCCCTCTCTCTTTCCTTCCTTCCTTCTTTCCTTCCTCAATTTTAGCAAGTATTGCATAAAGATAATATGGCAGTTATAAGTTTTCTTGCCAGAGAAATTCCTTAGTTATATTCTAGGTGGTGTTTTCAACACTTGTTAATATTCTTAGGGTTTCTCAGTAAAGTTCTTATTTTGCCCCTTCTATTTTCAGGGAAATTTCTTTTAAATCTTGGTCTTATGATTCTGTGACTAGCTAAAAATCAGATATTAGATAAGAAGGAGTTGAGAAGGGGAGGACAATCAACTAGGCTTTCTGTGTTTTTGTCCCCATTAGCCAGGACAACTAGCTGGTTGAAGGAGAAACATTACCCCTTTCTTTTTGCATGGGGCTCTGGACCAGGAACAACCTGTTCTTTTGAGGAGAAAACCAGCTTAATGATGACTGTCTCAGAGACCATAAGAAAAGGTGGAAAAAACTGAGGATAACTGACTATCGTAATCATCTCTTTGCCAAACCATTTCTTCTGGGGTTTATCTTGGAATCTGCCAACCTGTCAATGAAGGGGGATGAGACACATGATAGAACCCAGGGCTTGAGTCCAGCATTTCTTTCTTTAAAGATCTTAACTTATTTAGTTATTTTTCCCCAAAAGTAATGCACTCTATCATCATTTACTAATACATAAAATAAAGATAAGCAAAAGAAATGAAATAGAAATCACTCAGAATCCTATTACTCCAAACAAGTATTACCATTTCATTTTGTTTTCTTTGTTTGGATATACATCTTTTTCTTCTCCAAAAGTGGAAATCTGTTGCATAAAATTGTAACCTAGTTTTTCACTACAAATTCTATTTTGATCACTTCCCCAGGCTATTAACTAGGCTTCTACAACAATTTTTAATGGCTTATCATAGTTCATTGTGTGGGCCTGAGTTAATTCAACAACTCCCTATTGTTGTTCAGGCTAATTCCAATATTTCACTACAATACTGAAAACAATCATCTTGTGAACCTCTTAGTGTTAGGGGACAATTCTTCATGGGTCTTTTACATTTCTGCAGGTCTTGCCAGCAGAAGTGCTGCCTGGATTTGTTTGAGACTACCTTTTCAAGGATGTTGTACAGCAAACACCCTAGGATGATAGAGATAGCACCATGCTTCAGAGCAAAGGGCAAGCATGTTTTCTGCCCATTATAAAAGGTTCAGATTCCCTAAACTCAGGGTTTCTCTCCTGTAATACAATTGACTGCATGAGCAGGCATCACCTGGCACTCTTTGTATTGCTGTGGGAACTGGACTTGGAAAATTGGTGCTATTGCTGTGAGTGATACAATCCTTTATCTCTGACCCAGGGATCTCATGTTTTCTGCCAACATCCATGAAGGTGTGGCAGGTTAACTTGTTAGCTTGTACCTTGGTTAAAATCTCAGACCCTTCATAGTTCTTGACACTTACTAACTCTGAAATTAAGATGGGTAGAAAAAGCAATATTATTAACTTCCCCACTGATAACTGCATTGTGGGCCATCACTATTCGAATGTACCCATTCACTTAAGCTATTCTGTAGGGTCAGTGATATGCTATTTTTGAGTCAGGTCAGTCATCCTAATTCACGGCAGCTTATAATGTGCCAGGGTCCTGGTTTCTCTGCTATTGCAGTCAAAAGAAGGCACCCTGATTTCCATGATTAATCATGAGCTTTATCTAGGGTGTCTGGTCCACAGGAGTATCTCTGTGATTCTCCTCCCACGGGAACTTGCGTGTCGCTGGAGGAAATGCATCAACTTGGATGGTCTGCCCTCCCAACCTTCCCTTCCACCTCTGCCCTTTCCTGTCCCAGTCCACTCTAGGGCTGGGTCCTTTGGCCTTTCCCTCTTGGCCCCACCCCTGCCCTAGGAGCTCTGCTGATTGTGCTGCATCCGTCCAAGATGAATGCCCTTGGTCTTTCTCCATTCCTTCTTTTTTTCCTGTAATTCCTTTTGCCAGGAAGATGTAGGGCTCTGCTGTGAATGATTCTGACTCAATTATTCTACTCTGAACCAGCAGTTTTACTCTGTATCTTGGGAAAGGATTATGCTTGACACTCACTATTTGAGGATGGATGATGTATATTCTTTTCCTACATAAACGTAGCTGGAGTAACCGCACACACAGGAAAAATCTCTCCTTAAATTAGCCTCATTGCTCTGGCTTCTATAAAACAAGTTTATAAACGGCATGAATAGATCTTTTGTTTAGGATGCTCTTCCTTGAATCGACAGAAACCAACTCCACACACAGGCAGCTGCGTAATTCAATTCCACCCGCACTCTTGAGCCAGTGGAATTTGCCCTGAACTGGACAGATTAAGGCATGGCCTCGCCCTCAAAGAGATTACTCTTTACCAGGTCAGATAAAACATACACAACAGAATTACTGAGAACCTCGCTTTGCGTGTGGGGGAACTGACGTCCAGAAGGTTCCTTGATCGGCTGAAAGCACCCAGGATTCCCTGTCCCTTTGCTCCAGGAATCTCTAACTTTCCCATTAGTCCGTGTGTATGTCTTGAAGGAGCTGGCACTCAGCCATCATCTGAAATGATTGTTATGCGTAGAGCATCCTTTGTGATTTAGGTTCTCTTTTGTCTCCTTGGGAAAAAACATACCTTTACCCCCATTTGCCAAGACTTAGACCTCTGAGCAAATTGACCAAGTTCAAATTGAGCTGGGAAAGGACTGAGGATTGGGCCACTGGTGTTCACTGGGTCCCAGAGGCTGTAAGGCAAGACTCTCAGGGAAAGGACTGTCTTCTTTGCAGGGCAGCAGAAACGTTCCAAGTGCTGCATGTTTTCTATTCTAAATATGGACTAGGGGAGATGGTTATTTCTAGGAAGCAAATGGTAATGATTAGAGTTTTCAGATTTAAGTAGTCATTTAGTCATAAAAGCTGAATTCACATGCTACAGAAAAATAGTCTTTTCCTCTCTGTTGATGATAGGGTTCCTTCAAGGGCTGTACTTGTTCATCTTTTTAGGAATGCATAACAGACGATGACATGTGATTAGGTCTCCACCCAAGGTTTCTTTTTGAAGAAAAGGAAGATGGGTTTACAGCACTCTGTCCTGTATTTTAAAAAGGTGATTAATCTACAACCAAAGGCATAAATATGCCCTCTCATGGGTTCCCACGTTTATTCGGAGGTATATATCTGTACATGTGTGGTTGTATCTCCATACGATAAAAAAAAAAATTGTGTTTTGGAGGTGCTAGTGAGAAATATCTTTAGACGACTTCCCTGCCAACAGGCACGTTACTGATCTCAGGAGAATGCTATGTGCTAAATTGCAAGTTACAATCAAAGGCTGAGTGTTTAAGGGGAACCTTTGTGATTGTCAAAAATTAAAGCTCAGACTTTCTAATAAAAGCATTGGCAAGAGCATTTGCAGTACTAGAATAATTAGTCAAAAAGAGAGCCGTGAAGAGGAGATAAAAAGAAAAAAAAAAACAGTTTAATTTGATGAGCAATGCCTTGTGGGTGTGGGGAGCCTCTGATAGTTACAGTTGCCACAAGCAGTTGTTGGAAGCGGTTCCTGTACCAGGAGAGGAGAGGAGGAGGGACAGGGAGGGGAGGGGAGATGGAGAGACCAGCTGACAGCCTGCCTTGACCGAGCTCTGGGTGCCTTAGGGATATTCCTAGAGGGAGAGCAAAGCAATGGGACTGGATTTGGCAAATTATTAGAAATGAAATATAGTAGGAATTTAATTCATTTTTGGCTTCTCACCCCCCTCCCTTTGTTTTATTTTGAATGGAGTTTACTTAATTCACTCTCACGTACTGCCTGCCAAACAGATCCTGTGTGTCTTACGTCTTTTCTCATCACCATAGAGGCAAGATTCTTATAAACGATGTGGTGAGAGTTATAAATAATTCAGGGGGAAATTGTGCTTTTTCATTAAGTTTTTCACCTTAGAAAGGGTGGGATTGCCAAGTTCTGACCTGAGACCGTCAAGAGCTGAGGTTATAGTAATGAAACAAAAGAATTCTGATGCCTCAATTACAGCATAGACTAGAGATCCAGAATAAAGGGCAGCCTCTTCTTAAATGATTTGAGTAAACCTGAGGCTCATCTCCCCTCTAGGGACACCCCTCCATCCCCCAAGACTCCTGCATTCTCAGGCTGGTTCACATTTAAACCCAGGAGCTGGGGTCTTAGGCTCCCAGGGCTGAATTGAACGCCAAGTGCCAGTTAATCACTTAAGAACCTACTATGTGCTCAGTAGCTGTTTGGCTTTACGAGAGAGAGTGAAGGAAGTTACTGCCTGACTGATGCCCTGAAAGGGCTTGGACTGAGCTCTGGAGACAAAGCAAAGCTTCACTGAAGAGCCTGCGAATGATCAAAGGCTAAACTGGTGGACTTTCCATCAACGGCGATTCTAAAAATGAAGAGATTGATATGGACTGGAAGAGGTGTAGACGGCTTTGCGGAGGCAAAGGGGGCTTAAATGGTTCATCTGGGGCATGGGGACGGGAGGGTTGTCCGTTAGGAGATCAGGAACAGGCAAAAGCTCTTATCAAGGGAGGGAGTGAGGTCAGGGCAGAAGGCACCGGAAATGACCTAGGAAGTGGATGTTCCTTCCGTAGCCAGGGAGCTGGCCCCTCAGGGGATGCACCCCAGGATCTCCACTCCGCCTGGGAAACCACGGGTAACTTAGGCTCTGATCTGGGCATGGAGTGTAGCCCATAATCTCGCTGGGATTAACCCTTGAGGCAGAGCAATAGTCTCAGCATCTGAGGAGAGAAACCAACTGCGATAGCATCTTAGGGATCATTTCGGATTGTGAAGTTCTCTGAGTCTAGGAAGTAGAGAGACTTACGCATTGAGGGCTGATGTGAAGCCCCAAACATCATCACCCGCGTGTAATCCCAGGGCAAGAGGAGAGAAGGGCAGACAAAATGGAACAAATATTTCTCCCATCAAACAGTGGGATCCGAAGAGGCAGAACCTCTGGGTATGAGAACTTCGATTGGGTGAGTGGATAAGCTGTCCAGGGGACTGCAGTGTAACCTGCTTGATTCGCACATCGTCAAAGCAAAGGAATCAGCAGCAAACAACTGCGCTGGGGAGCTCAGCCTACAGGCTGTGCAGTGTCCTCCTTCAGGGTTTCTGGTCTTTACAATCAGGTCTAGCAGCTGGCCTCTCCCTGATGCTTCGCAGAGACCTCAGGGAGAAAGCAATGCCTAACTCAGAGGAATGAACCCACAGGCATGAAGTTTCAGCACCTGGGGCACTTACAGAGGTCTTTGGGGACAGGGTCCTTTCTGGAAGCCTTTGTGCCACAGACAACTGTATGCTCAGCCTGGGTATTTTCTCCATCACTCCAGCACAGGTGGAGATGCTGTATTTTATTTGTATGCAGATTAAGTTACACAAGTGGAGGTTCCGTTTTGGCCTGAGTTCTGCGTCAAGGGTCAGAGGTCATCCAGAGATCCTCTGTTATAACCTGTGCGTCATTTGTCCTTGTAGGGGTGGGAGGTGAGGATCTGCCAGGGGACCCCTGAGAATCTGCACTCCTGCAGATTTTTGGGAGATAAAAGAGCACAGATGCTTTGTCCAGTTGGTGGATGCTGACCTAGCCTCTGCTTTTACCACCCTCACTGTCCGCTTCCACCTTGACCCCGTGGTCCTACTGCACATTTTAGGCATCAATTTAGTGACTCCTTTTTTTTTTTAATCAGATTTTTTATAATCCAACTAGATTATAAACTCCTTGAGGGCAGGGGCTTAAGGCCTTATCTAGGGCACATAAGGAAGGCTCAGTAAATACCAAGCACCTCATCTGGATTAAATAGTCATGGTTCATTTAGGCTCCCAGCCTGATGTTTTTTTGTTTGGCTGGGTACCAAATGTCTTCGGGCTACTAAACTACTACTACTTATTTCATAATTGACTTCTCCTGAAAGGGCTTGGCAGATGGATTATCAGGTTGCAGCAGGGGAAAAGAGAACAGCAGGTATTTATTAATGATGCTAAAAGTTTTGCCACTTGTATTTCTGGCCTGGATACTCCCCAAATTTCAAGACATAAATCCCCAGCACCTCCTTCCCAGGAGAATGCATTTGAAAGGCTTCACGCGTCCTCAGAACTTGCCCGGCCCCAGCTGAATTTTTCTTGTGCTTGCTCCAAAACAGGGTCCTCTCTGATGGTTTTATGTAGCGAAGGCTAGAAATCGCCCAAAGGAGCCTAGAGCTCTGGAGAAGGGGTTCCCTGAAAAGATTCAGGGGGAGGCACAGCTCATTTACACCCCCATGTAACCCCCGGAATGTTTGCATTATTGCCT
>JAQZBX010055829.1:0-18333 GCA_029593785.1 Cabassous unicinctus | reverse complement strand
CAAGCATTTCTTCTGTTGCTACTAGGGTTTTGCTTGTGTTTTTTTTTTTTTCCTTTATTACAAAAGAATGCTACAGTAAACACTCATAAACTCTTTTGTGATCTTCAATGGATACTATTCAGAATAAATTCTTAGAAATGTAATTATTAGTTCAAATAATGAACTCCCACAGGAAATGAAAGTGTCTGTCCTTTACTTTCAACATCTTTGGGAGTTATCATCATCCTATTTAATCATTGATATTCTGTTAGGGAGATAAAAATGACATTTAATCATTGCTTTACTCTGAGTTAGTTTAATTAGTGGGTTTTACAGGGGGTGGGGAGGTGGTATTTGAATTCTAGTTGGTTATGTATAAGCATCCTGTATAATCAAATCCTTACAACCCCAGCACATTGTCAATGTCATCCATATATGAGGGACTTTCATGCTGTTGCTGGTGCCACAACTTCAAAAATTGTCAAAAAAAATCTGAATTCCCCATTTGTACAAAATATTGAGAGATTGGTGACTTTATAAGACTATATTAAAGAAATATCAAAAGCAACAAATATTGAGAGTGTCTATCAAACTCATTATATGGCTTCCCAAACAACTTGAACGCAAAATAAAACTGACACATCTCCCCTAGAAAGCAAATAATAAAACTCAATGCATTGATAATGAATGTAATTGACACAAAGTATCAATAGAGAGACCCCACGGTGACCAAGGATAACTTGATTAGTACTAGAAAGATGAACTTTAAAATGTCCTTGAGTACTGGCTGAAAGTTTCTCCCCTCTTTCCCTCTCCGAACTCATTCTTAACACAGTGATTAGGAAAAAAAGTGTGAGAAAGTCACTCTTTTTTTTTTTTTTTCTATAATTCAAGGAGTTCTTTAAATTGTGGATGAAAATTTCTGCCCTGACTTTCTTATAGAATTGTATATAATAAATACAAATGTCTTCAGGAATACTCGTTTAAAATCTGCTCAAATTCCAGTTACTGCTGTGGATGAAACAACCTTAATTTATTGGGTCAATTGGTACTAAGCACATTGGTTTTATTAAAATGCTATCTGACAGCATTGTATAGATCTGATCTGCTTTTCTCTTTAGTATCCCATACTGGGATTCTGTCTAGCTTACTCTGATGTAAAAGAACTAATAAACACAATAATGTGAAAAAATATATTTTAAAAATATCAGAATAGAATTTGGCCATACAAAAGTCTTTCTACATTAACAGAAATTTTAAAAGAATGTATATGGGCTTACATGTGACATGAAATTTTAATAAAGCAACAAAAGTTTCAAGCACTAATATATGAACCATTTTAGTTCTTTGGGATTAAGTGGAGTACGATTAATTAAGAAACTGTCCCCTAGAACTAATAAAGTTCCTTTAAGTTTTACCATGAATGAATATTTATTATAATCACTATGAAGGTATTAAAGCATTAAAGCATTACTGTAACAATTTACTTTTTTGCTTTTTTCTTCCTTTTTTTTATATCAGCTGAAACATATTGGACTCTTGTAGAAAGTTGTGGTTAATAATTTTTAAAGCACATAATGTGTGACAAGCACATTAAATGCTTGATACTTTCCTCACAAAAGAACATTGAGCATGACAACAAAGGCAGCAATGCAGACTGATAAAAAATACTTCAATGTCTCCAACAGGGGCTGCTGACATTATAGAGAATAAAGTTTGTGATCTGTTACTTGAAAATAACTTCAGGAAAGAAAAATCAGAATCATCCATGCCAACTCAATGTACTGATAGCTTCAATTTCCATTCAATAGAATCACAGATTAGAGCCTGAAAGTCAGGCAGAGTGAATTAAATCAAATAAGAATTATTACTCTTAGAAGTGAGACAACTTCCATTCTCTGACAGTGACATCCTTCCTGGTAATATCAGAAGATATCAGGAGTCAGGCAGCTTTTTTAAAAAAATTACAATTTAGATAAAAATGATATCGGATTTCTTCCAAAATTAAAATTAGATGATAGCAAGGATTTATTTTAGAAACAGAAAAACTAGACTAAATTACAATCACAATAATGATATTGTTTGAGAAGCAAGTCTGAAAGGTTTAGGGATGACATATTTGAGGTTTAAACATTTAAGATATTATCCTAAAACATTGCCAATACAGTTTACCTTTGCATATGGAATCACCACTTCTTCTGGATTTTTTGATGTTTTAAAGCATGTGTATGTATGTGTGTGTTATGAGTTATATGTGACATTGTGTTATGTTATAAAAGCTAAATACCTATTTACTAAATTCCTATTTTGTGTCAGTCTCTTTTACTTACATCTACTATTTTGCAAGTGATCTTATTTCTGTTACATAGGTGAAGAGACTAAAGCTCGGTGATATTCAATACATTTTTAATATTGCTACTAGTAAACGGAAGAGTCATTTGTCAAACTGGAAAGTTTATAATTTTCCATATAATGTGAGGACATTAAATGACTTTCCTAAGTCACAGAGCAAGTGATTGACAGTGGTAAGATTTGAACTCCAGCCTTTGATCATGGGTAATATGTACAGAGCCAATAGTACATGATCTGAGAATGCTTGTGTAGCAGTAAACCTTTCTCCATGGTTGGACACGAATAATTTGGTAGATGGGCATATCTATTCAAATGAGTGTCTTCCTGTGTAACTAGAAACATTAATATCAAAATTTATCTGTGCATGTGTGTGCGTGTGTATGTGTGCAGTGTTTTAATAGGATTACATTTTATTTTTCTCTTTTTAAACCTGTTTATCAACTCTGTAGGAAAATCTCCCTGAAGAGAGTAAATTTGAGCTCTGTGCATGGGAAAATTCACCAGATTGAAGGAAAAAAATCAATGCTTTCTACCCTCTGGGGCCTGTCACTATTTCATCTACCACTTATTGAAGGAATAAAGGTTACCATTACACTTCACCATCCATCCATCACTGCCCATGGAATGCATTGATTAAAGCTTGGGCAGTGTCAAATTGCTACACATCTGTCTGTCTCTGGATTGATGATTGAAGAATTGAGACAATAAGAAAGCTTATTGGAATACAACCTGACTGATCTAATTTCTAGTCATGAAGACTATTTTAGCCACAGAGACAGTCACACAAAATTAGGTGTTCCTTGTGTGCTCTTGATGTAATTTAAAAGGCTCATCAAGATTCACAAAAGCCCCGTGAGCAGGTAGGCCGCCAGGCCCCGTGAGCCACGTAGCAAGATGATGACATAATAGGAGAGTGACAAAAGGGGGAGCCAAGACGAGACGCACCGAAAAACCAGGAACTAAGGTGGCACAGGCGGTAGGACGCCTCTCTCGCACATCCCACATCGGAGGTTCCGAATCCCAGTGAAGACAGGAGGAGGAGGATGAGAAGAGAGCGCAGGAAACAGACACAGAGAGTTGCCCAGCAAATGGACACAGAAACAGCAAAAAAGGGGTGTGTGTGTGTGTGTGTGTGTGTGTGTGTGTGTGGATAAAAGTAAATAAATAAATAAATCCTTTTTTAAAATGTGTAGGGGAGGAAGATACCGACTATAGTTAGTAGTAATACTTTGATGATGCTCTTTCATGATTTGTTAACAAATGTTTTGCAACAATGCAGGGTGTATGTGTGTGTGGGGGGTGATGTGTAGGAGCCCTGTATGATGTTATGCATGTTGGTTTTGTAAGATCATGATGTTTACTGAACACTTATGGTTTATGTATGTTCATGTATAAGTGATATACTTCAATAAATTGTTTTAAATAAAAAAGATTCACAGAAGATGTTGGTAAACATGCAATTTACACTTTACACAAAATAAAATACATCAGTGAAGTACTGCCCAAGATTACCTGGAAATAAAAAAATCGTGAATAAAATCATGCACAAAGAGTTCAATTGTGTATAAGGTGTTTCATAGAGTCAGTTACCATATGTAAATTTGATAGCACGTCAACTGTTTAAATAGCTGCTGCATTACCTAAATGATGGTGTACTATTTTTCAGTGCATCCCAGGGGGAAAGTTACAAGAAACATAAGAAAAGATGTATTAACTTGCTCACGTAAGAATTGGTGGACTACTAAGCATATAAAAGAGATATAGATAGTGTCAAAAGCAACCAAGCACACACACAAAAAATCTCAACACATACATACATATACAGTTTGTGGAGTCTCAACGTAACTCCCATGTGAGTGCCTTTGGGATTCTGTCCCAGATGGAAGAACAGACTTCATTCAGACCTCTGATGAGCTGTCAGATAAATACCTCAACAAAAACCTCAACATAGCTAGACAAACCTATCACACTGGAGAAAATGACTGCCTTGAAAAACGTAACTACTCTTGGCATTCTTTAGAATTCCTTATTGTTATTTTCCTGTTTCCTTTCTTAAAGACCTGTAATCTCTCCTCCAACGTTTTCTGGTCTACGAAATTATCTTCCGGCCATCCTTTCTTTCACCTCTATAGGTAAATAAGTCAATCAAAGGAGCAGAAAAAAGCTTGAGCTGCTACTGGATCTGGAAAAGTACAAAAGGAACTTGGTAGCACTTGGTCCGAATGCTTCCCACTGAAGGACATGGAATTACATTTAAGTATAATTTATCCAGAAAATAAAAAGTTAGTTTTTTTAGGAGACAGAGATCTCTGTCTTTCTAAATTAATTTTATAAGACTGTGTATTTATTGAACTGAAAAATAATTCTTCTTTCTTCAAATGAATAATAGGATACATCTATGTGCAAATAAAATATTGTTTTAATGTAAATAATATGACTAAGTTGTAAAAAGAAGACCATATTATGATAATATGTTTGTAGGAAATACAGATGAAGCGTTATTATCCTATATTTTATTTTAAATTAAGTGATTAAAATATTATCAATAAGTTCAATAAGCAAATGACATAAAATTATCTTTCTACAAGAAGAGATACAAGTATTATCAAATACAGCAAAATATAGTTAACAACCATAGTTATTAAGAAAACACAAAATAAAATAAAAATAAAATACCCATTAAACTAATGCTTAAACTATTAAAATGCTATATACTAACCAAAGTTTACTGAAATTCTTATATATTACTATTGGCAGTAAAAGAGTTACAATTCTTTTGGAAAGAAAGTTAGAAACATGCTTCAAAAACTGATAAAAAGTATTGCTATTTTAGACTACTCAGTTATAGTTTTGAAAATTTATCTTAAATATGAAATCCTAAATAAGAGAAAATTTTACTAGTAGAAATGGCTATCAACCTATAATTTATAATTAGAAAAGACTTAAATGTCTAATGATACGAGACTATCATATTCACAGGATTGGATTTTATGCAGTCTTTCAAAATACTAAATTTGAAGGTGGCATAGCAAGGCCGTCTCATTGTCTCCATGTCAGTGCCTGCTTCCACTGACTACTGAAATTTTTGAAGAGGCTGCAAAGGAATGAATTGCAACAAATCACAGTATAAACTTCCCAAATGATTTTGCCATTCCCGTCACACATTTGCTCCCTAAACTCTCTCTGACTTCTAAAGACCTACCATACCTCACTCTGATCCCTTTCCTAACTTTTCACTGTTCTTTACTTCTCTTAGCTCACACCCTCACCTTTGGAAACTTAGTCTTCAATTATGCTGCTCTAACCAGACTCAGTCTATCATAGTCAGAGGCACAGAGGCCTATGTATGCAGACACACAAAGGGGTGAGGGTTCTAAGTGCTCATCTTTTGATATTTTTATTTCAATCACTTCTACGTGAATAATCTTGGTCTAAACCTAGAGATAAGATTAAGTTAAAAGAATGTTATAACCCTCATTTTAAATAGAAATAAGTCAAAGGCACCATTTCACTTCTACCATTGAAGCAAAAAGGAATAATATTTCTGTTAAGGGAAATAGAAAGTAAATGTAAACTTTCCATAAAATGCTAAGATGTATAATTTTTAAAACACTGAGTAAGAATTGAACAAGAAGAAGAATAAATTAACAAATATAATTTTCTACCTGTATACATTTATTATACAGCAAAACCTATGAAATTAAATTTTTCTACAAATGAACTTGGAAAACTTGGCAGTTTGTAAAAATATGAAATCAATTTTTTGAAAAAATTGATTTTGAAATCAATTTATTTGTATGTATGGTAACATACATACAAATAAATTTAAAATATATTTTAAAAGAATTGAAATATTTTAGAAACTGGAAAAAAACATAGGGAAATGACTATCAGTGGGAAAGACTTATACATAAAAGGATATTACCAGTGATTGGGTATTTTAAACTAATAAGACAGCAAATATCAGAATAATTATTAAATCAGTCTGAGAAAGCTTCTTTGGACCAATAGCACATATAATGATTTAATATGCTAAATATGTGAAGAAATCTTAGAGATTAATACGAAGCATTCTAACACGCAATGCACATGCACAGACAATTCTTAGAAATAAATGCAATTCACTCATGTACATAAAAATTGTTCATTCTCATGAATAAAAATATTAAAACACATTGCCAATTTTAATACATCAAATTATCAAATATTTGCAAAAGGTAATATTCTGGAATGTACCCATGATGAGCTTTTTAAAATAACTATTAAAAGTCATGTATCAAAGGATTTTTAATGATGTGAAAAGGTGGTAAGCAGAGGTCAATCTTCAGCACTTTACATATTTTGCTACAATTTTTTTTTAATGTTGTCATTTTTTTTTTTGCCATTTCTGCTTATCATGTGTGATAAAGTTAATATTTTTTATATTGTTTAATTGACCCCCTTTTTAATCTTAACATATTCATTTGCACAGAATTTTAAATCATAATTATAATGGCAAGGTGCTTTATTGGCTAAAATTAGAAGTACACAGAAAAATGAACATTATGGAACCAAAATAATACCATTATTTTCTAGCCCAAAACAGTTGCCTGCTGAACAAGCTGAGCCTGAGCCTATTCCCATTGTGTTACATGAGAGCTTGTTTCAGAGAATTGCTAAAAACAAGCCAGCATCACAATGATATTCTCTTTGATACTTTCAGGAGGTTTGAAAGTGAATTATAAAAGGATTACCTTTCTCAGGATGAGATTCAATTTTAATCAATGCCATGTCCATGTACCTCCTGACATTTCTCACCTGTGGTACACATCTCAACTTTGTAAACACTTGTGTCACATATGTGGATGGAAATATGGGTACTGTATGTTTTATTGTCTCTTTTTTTCTGTATTTTCTACATTTTTTGGAAAAAGTATTATTAAAGTCATTATCAGTTGAGCTTATGTCAAAAGAGTATTGAGAAAAATAGAGTGAATAGTATGTACAAAACATTTTAAAAATTCCAGAGCACAATTGACATTTAAACTGTTAAACAAGGAACATATATCAATAGTGAAAGATCAGAACTCAAAGAGAACTAGATTCAAATTCCAGCTTTCCCATGTAAATTTTTGTGTCTTGAGCCAAGTATTTATCTCTCTTTTTCATAAATTCCATTTCCAGAATGTAGATCCAGCCATCTGTTTCATGGTCATGTGTGGTAGACAGTCTTAATATCCCCCAATAATCCTGCTCCTGGTACTTATACCCTTGTGTCATCCCCTCCCGTACTGTATAAGATTAGTCTGTACGACCAAGAACATATGGCAGAAGTGATGAGATGTCACTTCTGATATTAAGTTATAAGAGGACAGAGCCTTCTATCTTGGGTTCTCTATCTCTCTCTCTCTTTCATGGATCACTTGCTCTGAGGAAGCCATTTTTGAGCAGATCTTGTCCTTGTGGTAAGGAACTAAAGCTTCCAACCAATAGCCATGTGACTCGGCTTAAAAGTTAATCTGTCAGCTCTAGTCTAGTCTTCAAAGACTAAAGTCCCAGACAAGAGCTTGACTACAACCTCATTAGATACCCTAAGCTAGAACCACCTAGCTAAGCCACTCTCAGATTCCTGACCCTCAGAAACTGTGAGTGATAATAAATGTTTGTTATTTTAAGCTGCTAAATTTTGGGGTAATTTGTTATGCAGCAATAGATAACCAATACATAATAGTTTGAGAATTCAGGAGATAATATATTTTAGGTGCCTGAAATAATGTTTTAAAAAATTTTTTTTTACATAATTGACTTTTAATATATTATTAGTTCCAGCCCCCATTTTGTGGTATTATTATATCATATCTGTGTGGTAAATGAACTAATGGAAATAAAATGTAAGTGGAAGATTCAGGCCTGCACTATTTCTATGCTCCTAAAAATGCCTAGCATAGATTTTTTAATATAGTAGCTTTGCAAAAAATGTTGAATGAACAATGGATATTTTGATATATTCTTGAGATGTTAAAAATAAAAATATTCTGCAGCCAGTTTTAATGACTCATAGTATAAACACTACTCATTAACCAAAAAATTTACATGAAGGTTGTATTTGAATCTCAATATTAACAGTTAACATAATTATGTATCAAGAACAAGAATATACCCCCCCAATAAAAGAATATCCCAGAATTCTTCTAGAGACCTTCCCAAAAGTTTACCAGAACCACACTTTTAGTTTAAATTTTCAAATATAACTATTTTCTTCTCATATAACACAATGCATGATTTTTCATTCAACTGTATCAAAAATAAGCTGCCAACTACATGGCATGTAATAATATTTGACAATTTTCATAGATGCCCTCAGCCTGCTGTGTAATTTTAGATTTATCAAGTTAAAAAAATGATCTGTTAGTTCATTCAACCTCTTCTTACCCCAAACTATTTTAATTAAATACACAATGTGCTCATTTGCATCCCTGCCCTTGGAACTCATCTCCTCCTGCTCTTCTCCCACATGCCTGCACTTAATACCTGTACAAAATATTCTTGTGAACAGGATTCACACATCAAACTGTGCTCTGCCTATTTGAATGGGCAAACTGAGAAATTTATAGAGAACGTAATAGTTCAAGAAAGAGTCAATGACCAAGGTGCTTATATATGTTTGCCAAGTTACCTCAGTTAGCATCCACTGACTGAGGTCTGGTCATCCACTCTGTATACACAGAGCCAATATCATGTCATTTAAAGTTTTCCTGAATGGTCTAACCAATGCCCCACTTAAACTCAACCACATAATCACAAGGGTCTAAGTCATGTCAGGGTGAGAAGATGGTGGGTAATCAGAGCACACAGTAGATCATTTAGTTACAGCTCAGTAAACAAATGGGAACTATATTAAATTTAATAATTGCTAATATATAAAATTCTGTTGCTAGAAAAATATTAAAAACATTGTCTTTTCCACACAGGAAGATAAATAAAATGAAAGTTACTGAACTATGTATGGAATAGGAGCTCAAATGTATAAATATGGAAAAGGAAAAAAATCATCAGGAAGAAATACATGAAAATAGTGGCAATGTGCCTGAGTAATGGACCATAAGATGATTGTTGATTAAATTGTGCATTGTGGAGCTTTATGCAACTAACATACAATACTTTGGTCAACAAAAAACAGAATACAACAAAAACTGCTATTTCTAAATCCCTGAAAAATAGCAGCAGCATGAAAAAAAAAATCACAGACAGAATTTTCTTTTAAGAAAATGGTGTATACTAAAGATCTCCGTGGAGTGCACTGTGAGTTTCTATTAGATCCCTAATATCTTGTGATAGGCCTTGCACATAATATGTGCTGAATCAACAGTTGTTCACGTGATTTGTAGTTCCTTGAGGGCAGAAGCTTTCTCTCACATGTATTTTTTCAATATATTTTTATTACAGAAGTTATGAACTTGCAAAACAATCATGCACATGTGTAGAATTCTCATACAACAACCCTTCACCAACACACCACACCACTGTGGAACATGTGCTACAAATTATGAGATAATATCATTAGACTATTATCACTAACCATGATCCATAGTATACATTTGGCAATTTTTTCCATACCGCCTATTATTAACACTGTACATCTTTGGCATTGATGCAAGAATATTATAGTATTGCTGTTAACTATAGTCCATAGGTTATATTAATTGTATTTTTCCCATGCCTCTCCACATTATCAACACCCTGCAATAGTGACATACATCTGTTCTAGTTCACAGGAGGACATTCTTGCATCTGTACCATCAAACACAATTCTCATCCACCTCTGGGTTCACTATGTTATTCAGTCCCTAGATTATTCTCCAGCTTTCTTTCAACTGACGTTTATATCCCTAGACTACACATTTCAGCCACAATCCCATTTATAAACCAGCTGCTACTCACTATAATGTGTTACCATCAACTCTATTTCCACACTTTTACAGTCAAATTAATTAAAACTTCTACATACATTAAGCATCACTACTTCTTCATAGCCCTCTATTATCTACTAATAACCTATTCTCTAGGTTTTAACTCCATGTGTTTATTTTTCAAATTTAGTGCATATTAATGAGATCATGCAACATTTGTCCTTTTGTGTCTGGCTTAATTCACTTAGCATAATGTCTTCAAGATACATCCATGTTATATGTGTTCCAATTTCATTTCTTCTTACTTTAGCACAGTATTTTAATTAGTTAGGGTTCTCTAGGGAAACAGAATCAACAGGAGATATTGTGCATTTTGGCCATTTGTATTTCCTCTTTAGAGAAATGTCTTTTTAAATCTTCTGCCCATTTTTAAATTGGATTGATTTTTCTTTTACTGTTAAGTATCTCACATGTATTTTTAAACTATCTTTCATCTTACACTAAAATGGTTATGTATTAGTCTGCCAAAAGGGTGCTGATGCAAAGTATCAGAAATTTGTTGGCTTTTACAAATGGGGTTTATTTGGGGTAAAAGCTTATAGTTCCAAGGCCATAAGAATTCCAGTTCAAGGCACCATAAATGGTGCATTCTCACCTGAGTCAGTTGCCACATACTGAATCAAAATGGACACCGATCTTTGGTCTCTGCTTTCCCCTCTGGGCTCATCTTTTTCTCTTGATCTCCATGGGCCCAGCCTCTTGAGGCTTCATGCTTAAGTGATACTGTAGTCCTCTCTCTCCTGGAATAGCACTTGTTGCTTTCTGGGCCTCCTCTATCAGTCTCAGCTGTTCTGCTCTCTTCTCAATCTCAGCTGTAAGCTATCAGGCAAAATAACTAATCTCTCTTTGGTTCCTCAGCTCTTTGAGCCTTCTCCTTTCTGTCACATGACAGGATGAAAAATGACAGAGCTCTCTCTTCTTGTGTGTGTGTGTGTATGTGTGTGTGTGTATGTGTCTGTCTGTCTGTCTATGAGTCTGTTTTATATCAGACCCAGCAAGGGGGCGGGTACTCAACCTGAGTCATGTCTTACTGACATAGTGGAATCAAAGCCCTAACATGACCTTATCAAGTAATCTAATCAAAAGTCCCTCAACTGAATTTAATGCAATCAAAGGATATCACACCCAGAGCAATCGTTTCACGTTAGTTTGTAAACATAATCTTTCTCTTTTTGAGATTCATAAAATAATCTCAAACTGCCACAGGTTGCAAGTCATTTTCATATGAAAAAGAACTGAAAATCATCATGCTCAAGTCAGGTTCAGTGTTGGCTGGATTTCTTCAAGTTCCCAAGTTGAAAGTTTATGTGGAAAGGGGCTGTACATTTGATTTCTCCTTGATAAGTTGTTACTAATTAAGAATAGTTTAAAAATAAGTGTAGAATTTTGTTATTACCCTCTCTCCATTCTTCATTAGATAACTTGCTTTTCTATCTGCTTTCATCTCTGTTGCATGTTGGAACAAAGGACAAAAATGACAAGAATTTAAGAGGATCTTGCTCTGTATTAATATTCTGTGCGACTTTTAGCAAACCACCTAAGTACTCTCATTTCGTTTATTCCTAAAATGGAATCAGTTGCATCTGACACAATCCTAATCCAGACTTAGTTACTCTGAGGATTACATGAAATAATGGATATGTAGAGAAAGGCTATACAAATATTATTTTATTATCTGTATTATTAAGTTTTCTTTTCTTCATGTACCTTCATTATTCACTTTTCTCTTTCCTTCATTATGCTAAAACAATTGCCAAAAAAAGAGAAAAAAGAAATAAAATGAAAAATGTGAGACCAATACTTCCATCCCTCCACCTCTGGAAAGATGAGACAAGACCAAACTGTTCAGAATTTACAGTGCCCTGTTGTGTACAATAAGTCCTTCCACTTCTAGCACTGTAGTTCCTCATGTTAAACCCAGCATAAAGGGTTTGGAATCATGGACAAGGATTTAGAAAATGATGCCCAGCAGCACCCCAGCTAAGGGGCCATGTACATGTCTGTGTGCATTTCTAAGGAAGCCAAAAATAAAAGTTCTTCACATTTGTCAACTTGTCAACTGGTTCAACCAAATAACTATTTTGTGACATGTACATAATTTCTAGCCAGACCATTATTATTGGCAGATTTGGGTTTTGAATTGCTCTTTTCAAAACATATTATTTTGCTTTTCCTAATAAATATACTAACCATTATATCCCTAAATTTGAATTGTTTATACATCTTCTGAGACATATTTCACAACCTACTTCACAGATTCAGAAGTTAAGAAAACAATTCAAGTGGAGTTTTTGTTTGTTTATATTACTCTAAAAAAGTAGGAGAGTATTTAATTTTGTTATTACAGAAACAGCCAGCCATATAACAGATGGAGAAAAACAAATTGCATTATTCCACCAAATTTGTCTTTTAAAAAAGGACTTTCTAAAAATCTCCCATGAAGCCTTTTATAAGAAAACCATTTTCAGCATAAACAAGATCATTTATATTTGGCTGTGAAGTTAATGTCTAATTTATATTTTCTTCCATCCTTGCCTGGTTACCTGTTTTAATCATAGCTTCTCTTGAATCAGATTTTTCTCTTTTCTTTTTCTCTCCTTAAGAAAATATTTCAAGCTAAAATAAATATACTGACCAGGGAGACTCAAACTAATTAACTGCGCTACTTAAGGAAATCCAGCTTAGCTTTTGCAGCTGAAACAACAATAGAAATGATATTTTGATCAAATAAAACATAAATGGATAGATTGTATGACTATACACAACTGTATTTATTATTTTTCATGATTTCTTATGAGAATAGAGCACAGCAGGACTATATTTAATTAGACTGAAAGGTAGTGTAACACAGTGGGTTATATATGCATTAACTGAATCAAATATTAGTGGAAGTGTTATCTAAACTTGTATTAATGTTAAGATTTTGGATATGTATCAAAATATATTCAATATTCATTATGTACCAGTAAACACTGCAGACTTGACACTTCATTATTTGACAAGATAGAGCACAGTTTCTGGACATGTTATAGCACGTCTAAAGAAAAGGCAAGTATTAACCTTAAATTTCTGCTTTAATTATCAAGTTTGGCAATCTGCAATCTAGACTTCCTAGGTAATTGTCACAGTCTCAATTTTCTCCTCTTATGAATACCTAATTCAATGTTATTTCTACTTTCTGGAATTCTGAAGCCACAAGGTTTATAATCATGCATACATATATTTTTATCTATTGTTTTGAGATGTATAAGAAAATTCCCCTTGGCATTTAAATGGGTAATACTTCATTTCTGCCACTCAGGATTTAGTTGAGGCTTTCATATAAATTACATGAAACTTTTTGACTACCCGCTATGTCAGATACAAAGAAGGCAAAGTGATTAATTCATGCTCCCCGCCTTCCATCTAACAAGTTATTGGAAACATAAATAAAGTTGGAACCTCTAGCTAAATGGCAGTTTTTTCCACTCTTACTTTCTGTGGGGAAAGACATTCTTGTAATAGGAGTGATAAACCCTTGGATAATCCTGAGTTTTCTACCATATATACAGTTCTCCAAAACTAAAGACCATAATTGCAAGCAAATGCTCTTTTGTTCTTATTTTTTTTAAAACATTAAATGGAGACATGCACATTTTACCAAGATCACACTGAAACTGAAGGCCAGTCTCCTGAATCTCTCTCAGTGCTGTCCATAAAATAGTGGTGTTTCTTTGTCAAAGGTTTTAATCAATCAAATGTGCTTGTATTTTTAAAGATTCTCCCCAATAACCTGTATATAAGACATCTTACTTTGGTATTCAAACCATTCATTATTTTCATTTTAAAAATGCAGTTACTTAAAGAACTGGGAGGATTGTTAGAGGTACAAGAATCTATCAGGTCATTTCTTGCACACATTAAAGACCCATTTGCTTGGAGTTAAAATTTGACTTCAATTTTACATACCTTTTAAGGTTTCCTATATTAAATACATTAGATATGCTGTTTAACATCTTTTGTGTTTACTAAAGCAGTTGTAAGTTTACAGAAAATCATGCATAAAATATAGACTTCCTATATACCACCCTATTATTTTTTTAATTAATTTTTTTCATTTTTAAAGAAGCTTTAGATTACATAAATGTTACATAAAAAATATAAAGGAGTCCCATATGCCCCACTCCCACCCCTTCAACACTTTCCCATATCAACAACATCCCTCATTTGTGTGGTACATTTGTTACAATTGATGAACACATATGGAAGCATTGCTACTAACCATGGATTACAGTTTACATTATAGTCTATACTCTTTCCGGTACAATTTTGTAGCTATGACAAAATATACAATGGCCGTATCCGTCACTGTAATGTCATGCAGGACAACTCCAATGTCCTGAAAATGCCCCCATATTACACCTATTCTTCCCTCTCTCATCCCTCGGAACCTCTGTACCACCCTATTATTAACACTTTGCAAAAGAGTTAATATTTTTTTTGTTTTGTTTTTTTAAAGAAACGTTTTTATAATTTTCTATTAACTATAGTCCATAGTTTACATTAGGGTTCAGTGTTTGCATTGTACAGTCATATGGTTTTTTTTCTTTTTTTTAATTCTAGTAACAGATATATAACCCAAGAGTTCCTCTTTTAACCACATTCAAATATATAATGCAGTGCTGTTGTGTTCTCAGTGTTGTGCTTCCATCACCACTATTCATGACCAAAACTTCTCCATCATCCCAAAGAGAAACTCTGCAATTTAAGCATCAACTCCCCATTCTTTTTCCCCACCTTGTCCCCTGGTAACCTATAATTTAGATTCTGAGTGTATGAATTTGCTTATTCTAAATTATTTCATATCATACTTACCCTATTGTGTCTGTATTATTTCATTGCTTTTTGGCCTTTTGGCTAAAATCAAGTGTAATATCTGCTCTTAGTTTAACCTTAGAGATATTTGATCATGATGTTATGTCATGTCTCCTTCTACTCCTTGAAAAGTAAGGACCATCTCTATACTGGTACGTTTTTCTGTTTCAACCCAATTTTATACTATTACTGGGAGTTTTTCTTGTTGCTGTTGTTGTTTTTGGTCTAATGGGTATGTCATCTCTTTCAAGCAATAGATAGATAACAGCTGTCAAAGACTCTTACAAAATGTGATTTTATGCTTTTGCTTCAATTTCTGATAATCGAGTCCAAGCCATAAAGAATAATTTTATGCTTGATCATAAAGAAAATGTGTGACTACAATATAGGAAAGGCACTTGAGGAAAACATTCAAACACAATTTTAGTTGTTGTAAAATTTGTTCTCATGGCTTGTCTATAACTCTCTTTTAAAGTGTGCTTTTAGTTCACTTCTTGAGAAGCCAGCTGTAGTGTCTTCCTCAGGTTATGGTCAGTCTATGAAAGGATTTACAATGTTTATTGCTATGGTTAGCACATACATTTGAGCTGCATTTCAACTTAATATTATTTGATGACTGTAAGACTGTCCCTTTGAATATCTGATGTTGACAGATCAAGGGCCATTCTTTTGAGAGAAAGACACTGTGATCTAACCAACCATGATGTATACTTTGAGTAGTCAGTCACACTTTGTGCCTTCCCATAAAACCTGGCAGAGCTTACCCAGGATCATTTTTGTCAACAAAATCATGAATGGCATTTTGTTACCAAGCATTTTTTCCAAGCCATGAACTGCTATGCATTTCGGGGTAGATGAAAGTACAATTGATAGGTAGAGGCAAACAAAATAGAGAGCCTCTCTTTGCAATCTCTTAATTAAATCTAATTAAACATTTTGCTTCCTTTCCTTAAGATTTCTGTGCTGTAACATTAGTATATTGAGACTACTTCAATGGTTTCACTATCCAAACATAGAAGATAAAAATCAGAATGCTGAAATACAGGATTCTTAGAAGCCAAGTTCAGCATATTGAAATAAGATATTATGGGCTTCTTATAATTCAGAGACTTTTAAAACTATGACTTTTGAAGAATTCAATGAGTTGGTCTTATCTGACATGTGGCCACTCTGAGAAACACAAGCCCATTGGGCCTTTTTACAAAATTACAGTCCAACCTTCAAACAAGTTAATCAAGTAGTTTGTCTTCTATGGTAGCTGCAGGAGTTTCCCCTGGAGTAGCCATATCCATATGTGTATATCTCAAAAATTTGTTTTCTCTGATCTAGATTTTAAGGCTCAATTCTTTATAATAGAAGCCCCCAATAAAGTTTGTAAAATCAAAGTGAATACTACCTGTAAGGTTGTGAGCATATTTATTTGACTCTCCGGATGGAACATTATGCAGGAAACAAAAACTTGCTGTAGGCATAGTGCCTGTTTAGTATTCCCTTCATAATGAAAGCAAGTTTTTAAAGCTTTTTAGAGTGCAGTCTGGGAAGAAAGATGATTACAAAAAATGTTAATGGCCCTTTAAAAAAGTTGGGTAAACAAATATGTAATTACTTCCTAGGGAAATGTTGCTAATTAAAACCCAAATCATTCTATTATCATACCCACCTGCCGCTGCACAAATGGTAAATGTCTTCCAGAAGAATTTAATTCCTAAACAGGGCCAAATCCCCAGTTCATCTCTTTGAGAAATGTCCATATCAAGATCTTACCTTTTTCTGGCCTATGTTGATTCCCGATTTCTCTGTAGTCATCACAACAGGGTACCAAAGGCAAAGCATCCTTTTATCATGATAGTTGTTCCTGCAGACTTTAGAGAGGCCTGAGTTTCTTTCTGGAAAGAAGAGAAATAAAAATCATTCTTTTCTCAATGTACCACACAGTTATCCATTGTCTCAAGGCACAGGATTTTCTTAAAGATCTCAAAACACAGCCTTAGTATTTTAGTAAACGTAGGAACAAAATTAGTCAAACATAATAGTTATTTATTTGGATTGATAGTCTCATAGAATTTCATTTAAAGACTTTTGTTTTTAAAGACCACATCTTTCTTGAAATTTTACCTTGTTAAATGAGGTTAGTTTTCTACATTTATCCCTGCTTACCTCTACTCAAAAAAATGAATGTACACTGTAGCTTAATATCAATACCATCAACAATATCAAAAATAAAAAAAAGAACTAAAACATATAGAGCATTTATTATGAACCAGGCACAATGCAAAATAATTTGTTAGTTGTTACTTCCTTGGTTTCTTTGTATGCCTATATGCTTTGTTTATGTATTTGTTTGCCTTTTCTTTCAATATGATCCTATCCATTTTCATTCTACATAAAAGCAAAAAAAAAAAAAAAAAGAAAACAAAACAAAAAACCCAAAACCTCACAAGCACATTTCTCAATTTACAGCCAATTCCTGGCATGAATACTATTAATAATTTACTCTTTTTCATAATTTATAATCAGGACAGATATTGGATTTTTAGTAAATAGGAAACTACAAATAAAATAAAATTACCCATAATTTCATTGCCTAGATAACTACTGCTCACTTAGACTGCAACACCATATTGAAGCAGGCTAAGTAAGGCATCAATAGATGGATCTAGAACCTGACAAAAAGTCCATGTGGACAGCAATACCCCCAAGATGGCTGCTGGAAGACCCTTGTGAGAAATCCCATTCAGAACGAGATTTCCTCTGGAAGCCAGAAGCCCGGGATATTCTCCAGGGACCTTATCATTGGGCCCTTCTTGGGGGATTGATGGGTGGGGTAATCAATCAAAACAGCAAACAACTGGGACTCCTCCCCTGTCATTAGCAAAGGGGCAGACTAATTAATGGTTTAAAAAGCAAGTGGGAAGCCAAATCAGTATTCTTCTTGCCTTTGCCCCAGTTCCTGCTTTCCTAGCCCAGCTCTTGCTGTTTTTCCCCTGCCATGATGGCCATGCAAGTAAAACCTGGGGATTATTAATCTATAATGGGAAATTGTAGTCTGTAAATTGGTCCTCTTTATCACTCTTCAGCCCCTTCCTCTCTACCTGGGACCCATAATCTGTTATTTTCTCCCATTTCTCTTCTCTTCCTACCTTAATAAATTACTGGCCTAATCAACATGGCTTGCTCTTGAAATTCATTTCTTGCAGCT
>JAQZBX010055828.1:0-18326 GCA_029593785.1 Cabassous unicinctus | reverse complement strand
TCATCATCTTGCTGCATGGCTCCCGGGGCCTGGGGGCTCACCGGCACACAGAGCCTGGCAGCCCATGCGCCTTCTATATATATATTTTTATTTTACCGGGAGGTCCCGGGGATCGAACCCAGGTCCCTCCATATGGCAGACGGACGCCCAACCATTTGAGCCACATCCGCCCCCCTCCCCACCACTCTTAATCTGGGCTGCTCTGTAGCCTGGATTTCAGCAGTGGCCTCTGAGGTAGGGGGTCTCCCATCTGAGTCCAGCTCATCCCCTCTCCCCACCCTGCCCCAGCCTGGGGGCTGACTGAGAGCGAGGACTGGGGAGAAGGGCCTGGTACCCAGAATGATTCCTGAAAAGGGCGTGAGTTCTCAGGTGGGTCCCTCCCTCTCACTTGGTGCACTTCCCGTCCAGGAGGAAGTAGCCATGTAGGCAGCTCTCGCATTTGTCCCCATAGCTGTTATTCTGGCAGTTCACGCACACGGCCTCATCTTCACTGGGGCCCTCTGTCACCCAGTTTTCAATCTGGCCAAGGAAAGACAAGCTGATCACAAATAGGCATGGGCCAGGAGAGACCAGCTGTCTCCTCCCTCAGACCCAGGGGTCTGGGCCCCAGCCACCTCCTCCCTCAGACCCAGGGGTCTGGGCCCCAGCCTCTTTCACCTCCTCTGGATCCAACAAGTACTTCTCTGGCTCCCTCCTGGCCATTTCAAGCTCCTTCCTGGAGACGCAGACGTGGCTGTTGCCACGACAGAAGGCATGGCAGGGCCGGCAGGTCCCGCCCCCCACGGCCGACCCCACGAACAGTGGGAGGCACTGCTCACAGTGGTTGCCCTGGAAACCAGGGACAGGGTGGTCAGAGGAGTTGGAAAATCAGGGGAGGGCATGGGGCTGGGGCAGGGGCAGGGCAGGTTTCAAGAGCAGCGCTGGAGGCCAGCAGGGGCTCGGCCACTTGGCTTGGGCCATCCTGACTCCTCTGGGGTTTGGTCCCCTGGCCTCACTTGCACATTTGCAGTGACGGGGAGTTCACGTCCCCCCAGCCCAAAGTCCTGAGCTCAGAAGGCCCTTCCCTCCACCATTCCAAATCTTCCTCCATGGGACCGCCCTCCCTGGCCCACCACGGACTCTGTCCCCTCCTTCGGGCATCCCCAAGTCTTCTTACATCTCGTTGGGACAGCGCTCTGCTCCCTCTTCCCAGTCCCTGGCATATCAAGGTGCCTGAGCCTGGGCTGAGAGTAAGGAGGGCCGGGGTGGCACCGGCAGCCCACCTTGGTGTGGTTGCGGCAGAGCAAGCAGTGGTCACGCGCCCCCACGCCAGCGCACTCGCTGTGGCGGTTGCAGTGGCACTCTGTGGAGCAGTTGCGGCCGACGAAGCCAAAGTGGCAGCGGCAGTGGTCGGGCTCCACGCACGAGCCGTTGACGCAGCCCTGGGCGCACACGGGGCGGCACAGCCCCGTCACGCTGCAGACGGAGACGGGGAGGTCAGTGCCGGCGGCCAGGCCCATGACCACGCAGCCCCTTCCTGCGCCCAGGTGGGGCCCACCGACCTCACTGCTCCGTGGTCCAGGCCGCTGACCACGCCCCCGCCCTCTTCTCAAGCTGCTCAGCCCTCTGGGGTGCAGCGCAGCACCTCTTCCCACTTCTCCAGAGTCTGGCCTGCCCCCTCCCTCTTCTCAGGAGTACCTGTTACACTCAGGCCCCCAGGGTCTATCCTTTCCCCTCCGCGATTCAGCCCACCGTCCTCACACCTCGGCCTTTCTTCTTGCCCCTCCTGCTCCGGTCTAGGCCTCATCCTTCACTGCGCCCCCCAGACCCCGCCCCCACCCCACGGTGGGGCCCCTTCACTCCTGCCGCCCCCCACCCGCCCAGCTGCAGCCTCACTTGTCCATGGTGTAGCCCGTCTTGCAGCTGCACTCGTAACCATGGGGCCGGTCGTGGCAGTTCTGCGTCTCGTTGCAGTCGTGGTGCCCGTTTGCACACTCGTCCTCAGGCGGGCAGGACAGAAAGGCCCAGGCGGCCCCAGCACGCCCACACGTCAGCCCTGGCACCGGGGACCAGGGCTTCACCTGGGGGTGTCACTGAACCACCCACCACCCCAACCCCCACGGGGGCCTCTCTCCCAATTCCTCCGAGACGACCCCCAGTGCCCTCATGTTCTCTGCACCAGACCCCAGCCGGGGGCCAGCTCCCTCTCACCCACCCGCAAACCCTCCTCACCATCACGGGGGCCACTGAGTCCACCCTCCAGGCAGCGGCCGCCACCATCCTGTCCCCCCCAGGCACACCAGCCACAGTGGGGGCGCCGCAGGCATCGGGCACACTGAGTTGCCTGGGCACAGCCCAGGGAGCAGCTCTCGGGCCCCCGGAGCAGCCGGCCGCAGCCTCCAGCCATACAGCGCAGGGGCAGATAGGAGGGGCTCAGGCACTGTGGGGGGAGGGGAGGTGGGGTGTGAGAGAGAGAGGCAGGGAAAGAGGGTCAAACAAACGTATCCAAATGTCTTCCGGACTGCACCCACTTCTCCAAGAACTTGCCCCTCCCTGGCAACAGCCCAGCAGACCCAAGTGGACATTAGCTGGGCTCACATTCTCTCTCTCAAGCATTAGTGACTAGAAGGGAAGACTGGAAGTCAGGCAAGGGAGGTCCTGCAAAGAAAAAGATTGCACAGACGGGGGGTGGAGGGGCTGTCTGGATGAGCAGCGGAAGACAGCCTGGAGAGGAGGGCAAGGGCAGATACGGAGGGGCAGTGATGAGAACATGCACCCCAAAGACGGACGGAGAGGCGGCTCTTCAGGCTCCATCTCCAGGAGGTACCAGTGTGTTGGAGTGAGGCCCCTTGACCTAACTAGCTGAGGACTTTTCTGTTCCTTACAACCAAAACGATCCCTGATGGAGACAGGAACTGGTATCAGGACTGGGGTGAAAAGCCACAGCCACTTAGAAAAATGTGGACCTGGCTGTTGGGACAAGGATCTCCCACACTCGGCTGGGAAGTTGAGGAATCCTTGGTTAGGGGCAGTGTAGCAACTCGTAAGTCACCACTGACAAGGTCTTGGAACCCGGACAGCATGCACCAGGAGGCTCAGACTCTCGGGGACTTACCTGAGTATGTAAGAGCATCTTATTTACTGCTTGGGCCTCAAGTAAAGTACAAGAGGAAAGAGGTTAATCCGGGTTGTCTGTCTGAAAGGACTTAGGAAAAATCAAACCACCTGTGTAACCCTGAAATCAAAACCGCTGATGGCTGTGGCCGGAGCTCTGAGCCCGCTGAGGGTTGGGGCAGCCGTGAGTTGAGCTGTGCTCAACGGCCAGTGGCCAATTCCCCACCAGGCTGGCCTTCTAAATCTACATTTAGGGCACTGGCTGGCAGACAGTCTGGGAGGGGGCAGAGAAGCTGGAGAACCCTGAGTCCCAGGCCCTGTACTGTACTTTCCGCTGTGACCTCCCTAGTGGGCAAATGGGATGACGGCCAGCACCCTCAGCCACATTTCCCGTGTTCCTGGGAGAGATGGATGAACCTAAGCTCCGAGAGCAGGGCCCGAGCTTGTCCGCTGCTCTGCAACAAGCCTAGCCAAGTGCCCAGCATGAAAAGGGTGCTCGAGAAACAACTTGAAGGGAGGGGGGAGGGAAGGAGGAAGTCGGTCAGTCAGTCAGTCATAGTTAGGAAGCTAGGAAGGCAGGCAGGCTGGCCAGACTGGAGGAAGAGTGCCCTGCTACCTGCCCCAGGCTTGGAGGCCAAAGCCATTAAAAAGAACAAAGCCAGAGGCTGAAAAGCTGGCAGCTCTTGAGCCAAATCATTACAGGTCTGGCCTGCACACCTGTTGTGTTTGGCCTGCACGGTGCTGGTTTAAAAAAAACTCAAGCCAACACTTCAACGCCAGATTTCACAGCAACAGGAAGATCTGGCAAGGATGCTCTCACATTCACACGCAGCATCAGCTGTGCTGGGTTGCAGAGAAGGGACTGCCCCAGAGCGGGCTGTGCTCCCCAGGTCTCCAGCCCCACTGCGGCCTCCTGCCTGACACCTGGCCAGCTCCCCTTGCTTCCTTAGCCACCAGGGCTCTTGGGGCATCTGAGAGCTTGGAGGGATGGTGTGGTGGGAGGGTCATGTGTCTGGAGGGGAGGGCAGTGTGCCTGGAGGGAGAGGGGCATGTGCCTGGGGGCTGGTTTCCGGACCCCGGAGTCCACGTAAAGATGAATGGAAACTCCAATACTTGGGGAGGTTTGTAACACCAGAAGGACCCCAGGCCTGGGGACAAGAGACTTCTGCCCTTCTGGCCACACTGAGATGAGAGTCCACACAGGGAACCCCAAAATGTCCCTCTGCTATGTCCCAGACAGTGGAAATCGAGAATCTTCCCAGTGGGAGCCAGACTTGGTCTCTCACCACTTCTCGTTATAATAACAATAACAACAGTAATAATAATTGGCCATTATTGAGCTCTTACTGAAAGGCAGGCACGGCTTACTACTCTGAATTCACTCATTTAATTCGTACAACTTCCCCGTGGGATGGGGTGTACTGATAGCATTCCCATTCTACCAAAGACTCACTGAGGCTTAGGAGGGAAGGCCCAGCAGCTGGGAAAAGGGTGGGGCTGGAGGCGAGCCCAGGTCTGGCTGGCTTAGGAGCCTGAGCTCTGTCCATCCCGAGGCAGACCACTGCTGGGCAGCAAGCCAGCAGGCCCGGCCGGGCTGGGCTTCTAGAACTGGATGCTGAGGCCCATGCATTCCTGGACTTTCTGCCCCACCCTCCCAGGCTGGAGCACACAGACCTGCCGTCCACCCCGACCACTGTACTGTTGCTTTCCCTCTTTAGCTGCCTCTCAAAGTGGGAGTTCTAGTGACAAGTGCCCTGGATTCCCTCCATTGTTGTCTACTGAGCATGTGGGTGGAGGGTGCACTGATCATTTCATTTATGGGTTGTGGGATGGCAGGTGGTCATACTGCGATTAGGTCGTGCACTGTTAGAGGAGGAGGGGCTCTCAGGGGAAACCAGAGACTCGGGATTCGGGCTCAGTGGCAGCAGGAAGCGCAGGTCAGTTGTCTTCCACAGCAGCAGGGTCTGCCACCGGGACGGCTAAATCACGCTAGGTGGAGGCATCTTTGGAACGGACTTTATGGGAACATGAGAGCAGATGCTGAGCAGTCGAGGGCTGGAGTCTAACAGACACAAGTGGTGCTGGCCAGACCACACCCATTTTTGCAGGAATCATCTCTCCACCCCACAGCCACAGATGAAGGGGTGGGTTTAAACTGCCATGTTTGAATGGTGTGATTGTACCCCTCCCTGGCCACAGTTCACCGGACCAATGCCAGACACCTAACTTAGGAGCGGAGACAGCTTCCCTTGAGAATGTGAACTAACCAGTGAACACAGAGACGACTGTGGTCTCTGGGATTAGGAAGTCACCTAGACTCCAGGTCAAGGGCAGCCATTTGCTGAAGGTCAAGCCAAGAGAAACCAGAGGATGGAGACAGTGTGGAGAACTGAGACAAGAGACCATGTGGTCAAGAGCCACAGAGCAGCAGTGCTTTCCATCCTGGGATTCCAACAGATGCCCCAATTCCTTACAACTCATCCCCTTTTACACACGTCTGTTCAAGGGGGATTTCTTACAACCAAAAGATCCCAAAAGCTGAGCGAGGCAGAGATGGAGGAGGGAAGCAGAAAAGGAGGTAGAGGGGTGATAGGAGGAAGAGGCAAGGAGTAGGATGAGGTGGGGAGACCACGAACAAGAGCTGGAGCGAGGCAGGGGCTGGGGAGCCTGGGAAGGTGGCCCAGTGGACGGCAAAGACACAGGAGACTAAGGCAAGGAGGGGAGAGAGGCCAACAAGCCATGGGGGGAGGAGAGAAGAGGAAGCGGGAGGAGAGGTAAAGCACGACCGTGGGACAACAGCTAGGGAGATGGAGGAAGAAGCAGGGGCGGAGGAGGAGGTGGTGGGAGGAAGGTTCGCGCTGGCGGCGGGAGGAGGGAGACCTGCACTGGGTCAGCCCTGGCTCCAGCTGGGTGCCGTACCTGCTGGAGGCTGCTGCTCCAGACACAGTGCTGCCAGCCCCCGTCTGCACCCTTGGAGTCCAGGCAGGAGGTGCAGTTGGGCAGGAGGTGACAGGGGGTGGGGCAGGGCAGCGGGGGCGAGGACTCCACTGGCATAGGGGACACGTTCAGCAGAGAGTGGCTGAAGCACGTCCAGTCATAGGTGGGCTGCACCGAGAGGATGCGGCGCGTCTCCCCTGGGGGTTGGGGCAGAGGGATTAGCACCCAGTCCAGGCTCCCAGTGCCATCCCTCAGAGCCAGGTATCTGGGCCGCTGACCTGCTCCCAGGCCCCTCCTCCCTCATCCCAGGGGTACAGCCCCCAGCCCGTCACCAAGGCCCAGGCCTCAGCACTCACCTGTCCTCTTGAACTGCCGTGTCCACATGCACTTGCCCTCCCGGGTGCACTGCTCACAGTCGGCGGCCCCACACACCGCCTCGGAGCAGTTCCCCGCCCAGAAGACCTCACGCTGGTTGATCCGACAGTCGTTCTCGGAGGTGCAGGAGCCGTTGCGCCCGATGCAGGCGCCCTCAGGGCAGTTGGTACACCACTTACAGTGGGGGGCAGATGCCTGATGGGGGAAGACAAGCTCATTGGGGTTCCTGACACCTCGACTGACCCAGCTCTTCCCACCCAATTGCAGCTGAAGAGCACGGTGGGCCCCGAGACCCTGGGGTGGGTGAGGACAGTGCCAGGAGTGGAGTCAGGCCCTCCCTGCCCCTTCACTCACTGCCCCTCCACCCCTCACCACTCACCTCTCCGTCTCCGGGCTGCAGGGTTCGGGGATGGCGGGCCAAGCACTCACTGCAGGTCCGCAGGCGCCGACACTCCTCGGGGGAATGAGGCATCGGGGAGCAGGGGGGTCCCCCACAACCCAGCCTGGGGAGGCATGAGGCCTGCGCTCACTCACAGCCAGCCAGGCCCTATCTTCTCCTCCTTCCACCCTCACCCCTTCCTGGTGCCCCCTGCACATCCTCCTGAGCCTGCCCCCCCTCTCAGTGATGGCCCCACATCCCCCATCACCCAGGCCAGAGACGCCAGGATGATACCCAATGCCCTCCTGCCCTTCCTGCCCCTCCTGCCTCCTGAATTTCCTGGGACAGTCCCCTCTTCCCCCACCCTGTGGCCCCTTGCTCCGTTCAGGGCTCTTCCTCTTGCCCCAGCCTCCTCCTGGGTCCCCATCTGCAGCTCCTCTCACCATTCTGTACTTCACAACAGCCCCAGGGGACCTTTCTTTCAGGCCTGGCCCTACCCCTGCCCTCCACAAACATTCCATGGCTCCCCACTGCCCATAGTGGAGACCCACAATCCCTCATCCAAAAACCTTGGAGGCACACGAGTTTCAGAATTTTTCCAATTTTAGAAAAGCAGTGGGTATATGGATTGTTATATAACACCCCCAGTGGGAGGGCCCTGTAATCAAACCTGTTAATTTTCTGTAGTATCAGAACACACTGAATGGGATAAATAAAGCCCATAAATAACCTCTCATCAGTTAGGATGACTATACAGCCAAATGAGTTTGGCTCCAGAGCTATCTAGATTCTCAAACTACAGATAAGAGGTCTGTGGATCTGAATGGAGCTCAGCTCCCCGACCAGCCCCTGGCAGCCCTTTCTGAGCTGACCTCACCCACCTTCCCAGCCTCATTTCCCTCCAACACAGATGTCAGACATAGCCCCACATCTGAGCCTTTCCTGACCTATACTCTACTGCTCATTTAAGGCCCAGTTCAGACCCAGCTTCTGCAGGAAGCACTCGGAGCTCCCCAAGTGCTTGCACTGACCCACCAGCCAGACTGGACACTCCTGAGGGCAGGTACTGAGTCCTATCTCTTGCCTCCCTCCCAGCCTGGCCTAGCATAGAAACCCCAAGGAGGGCACCTGTACTGCCTGCTGATGGGCTGTCAATCGCCGCGGTTACCTGTGGGCCCGATCCCCAGACAAGCAGGCCCCGTGGCACCAGGTGCAGGCCCCAGACTGGTTACAAGCTTCAGGAGAGGGCAGCAGGTGGCAGGGGTCAGGGGGCAGGGTCAGGGCCAACAGGCGGCCCAGGGCCACTCCCCCGAAGCCCCCAGAGATATACAGGCGGCTCCCCACCGCCGCCACAGCGTGGGCCACAGACTCCTCCATCGGGGGCCCCACAGAGGCTGGGCCTAGGGGCGAGAATGGGATGTTCAGAGAGAGAGAGAGCAGGAGACCCAGGAAAAGACACACAAAGATGACAGTCAGGCAAGGACGCAGAGAGGGAGGAGAAAAACAGAATCAAAGGAGAGCAGAGACAGACACAGAAAGACAGAAGGTAGATGGAGACAGAGGGCAGGAGAATCAGACACAGACATCAAAACAAAAGAGGGGAAGAAAGGACAGAAAAACGGAGAAAAAAGAAACAGAAAGAATAGGACAAAAATAGAGACACAAGAGGTGTGGAAATGACAAAGAGAGAAAGGGCATCACAGACAGAGGGCAGAGAGAGACACAAAAAGAAAAAGAGATGGCCCAGAAGCACCCCGGGTCAGTCACTTAGAATCCTGGAATAGAAAGGCAACTTAGAAGCCTGTTTCTATCTATAACAGCAAAAACCAGAAAGAAACAGCCCCACAAGTAACAGTGGTGGTGTCCAAAGAGTGGGTTTATGGGTGATTGCTTTCTTCCTAGTTTACAAATCCTATACAATGATTTTTTTTTTTTTTTTTTACTGGGAGGTCCTGGGGATCGAACCCAGGTCCCTCCATATGGCAGATGGACGCCCAACCATTTCAGCCACATCCACCTCCCTATTATTTTTATAAGCAGAATTAAAAATAAACTTTTCAAAGAAAATAAATGAAAAAGAAAGGGTCTCTGTGGGCATTTGGATACTGTAAAAGGAGGGGACAGGGCTCTCGGCGGGTCTGAAGGGGCTTGGGTGAGCCCCTGGGAGAGTGAGGAGGACTCACGGGTGAGGTCGGGGGAGAGCCAGGCGTTGCAGTTGACCTGGTATAGCAGGACGTCGCTGCTAAACTCGTCAGGGTCCGATCGCCCCCCAAGGACCACCATGGTGTCCCCCAGCAGGGCTGAGGCGTGGAAAAGCCGGGGATGGGGCTGTGGGAGACATGCGACAGGGATGGCCTGTCAGAGCCCGCAGTCCTCTGCTTCTCGGGCTCCCTCTCAGCCCACTCACCACCCCTGAATTTCCCTATTCCCCCACCAGCCCATCCAATCCCACCTTCCTCAAATCTCGCCTCTGCCAGGAAGCCTCCTGTCTACCCCAGAGGACCCCCCCAGGACTGCCTCCTTTCCCCTAGGCTGTAACCCCCAAACCCCATGCTGCTCCCCGGGAACTGAGGTTGAACTGCTTGAGATGAACCATCCACATTTCTTGCCTGAGTCCGATTTTGCCAGCTGGGCTGGGGGCATCCCGGGGGTGAGGTTCAGGTATCCTACTTCTGCCTGCCTATCTGTCCAGCCCCGAGAGGGGCTTGGAAATGTGTTCATGGACCGAAAAATGCAATTGTCTCCAACCAGAACATACAGAGTTCCATATTTACCCCCACACTGCCTCTTGACCTTGTGAGGCAGGAAGTGCCAGGAGCCTTAGTCCCACTCTTTATAGATGGGGGGGCCCAGGAAGGAGAAGGGACCAGCCGGGGCCACACCAAGAATCAGGGCAGAGCTGGGGTTGGAACCCATGCCTCTGGCCTCCTGGTCTCGGGTCTTTCCTCCAAATCAGAGGTAGAAGAAGGGAGACTTGGGGAAATCACAGTCCAGTTTAGGGGACTGAAGACGATCGAGCCCATCCCTGGGGCCCTGAGGAAGGGGGCACCTCCCTCCTGTCCCCTACGTCCATTTGTCTGGCCTCTTTCCCTCACCTTTGCCCCCTGTGAAGGGGCCAGCAGGCTCCAGGTGCGGTCAGGACAGTGCAGGGAGTAGAGCTCGGGGGATGGGGCTGCCAGCTCCACATGGAAGCGGAAACCCCCAAACACATAAAGGGAGTCCGTGGCCTCATGGTAGACCGCAGAATGACCATAGAGACCTGGCAGGGGACAAAGTGACCACAGGGGCTGGGGGAGGCGCTGGCAGTGAGTAAGGCCCCCACTTCCACCCCGCCCTTCCTCGGTGACCAGAGACCTGGGAGTCCTCCACGCCTCCCTCTCTAAAGGTCAATCCTTAGAGACTCTGGGGAAGAAAGAGTGATCCATTGCTGGGGAGTTATAAGGCTTTTAGGTGGGATACAGGGTGTCCAGAATATCTGGGGGACAGTCACCAAAGAACATGGAAGGAGAAAGAAAGGAGAATACCTAAGGGGCAGGGACCTTAGAACCTTCCGGAAGCAGATAGTGACCAGTTACTGGGCAGGAGGTGGGCAGGTTATCATGGAGTCTGGGAGGGGCAAACAGAGAAAGCAAATGCCTCCAGAGAATCTGGGGGGAGGGGACAGATAACAAGGTGGTGTCATAGTGGCCAGAGAGAGTGGGAGTGCACAGAGGGCCACATGACGCCCTAGAGCGCCAGGAGGTCAAAGACTGCGGAGCCTCCCCGTCCCCAGCCCCACCTGTGGGTGGCGTCCCGCTCTGGGCTCCAGACACCCAGGTGCCGGTCACCAGCTGGTACTCCAGCAGCTGCTGGTTGAAGCCATTTTCGGGGGAGTAACCACCCACGAGGAGCAGGGACAGGCCACGGCGGGCAGTAAGGGTGTGACCAGCGACTGCTGGCAACTCCATGGTCTGAGGGGCCTGAGGGATGGAGGGTGGAGGTCACCAGGAGGCCAGAGGCCAGGGGTCACTTTGTGGGTGGATGCTAGACTCAGAGCTCCCCACCCGCCCCTCTGAATCTCCAAGAAGGTAGTGAGCCCCTCGGGTCAGGTGCTAGGACTTTCGACTGGCCATGGTCCCGGCAGGCATCTTGTTATTCCTACCTGCTCAATACCCACTCTCAGGTAAGAGCAGCCTGCTGCTTCTTTGGGAGGCCTCTGCCCCTTGACTCTCGTGCTGTGGGCTCAGTGGGGCGGACTGAATCTGCCAACGAGAGCCTCCCAGCCCCAGGGTGCCCTGATGAAATTCAGTTCCGGGACGTTGCTGGAACCCTGGGAGGAAGCCTCTCCCTGGCAGTGAAGCTGCAGGGAGCTGCTGTAGCCAACTCGGTCAAAGTCTAGTTGTGGGGGTCAGGGGTTGGGAGAGATGCTCACCTTTTCCTGCCGCCACTGCAGGGTAGTAAGGTTGAGGACCCAGAAATCGCGGGTGACACCCCCAGCCGTGAGCCCCCCCAGCAGGTACATGGCACCACGGCCGGCAGGCACATAGGCGGCGGCATGGAAGGAGCGAGGTGAGGGGCCTGGGCCCCCGTCCTCGGCTCCCGCCAGCATCTGTGTCCACCGTCGCTCACTCACTGAGTACCTGGGGCCGAGAGGCAGGGAGCGATCTCAAAAGCAGCCTTATTGTACAGTCATCCCAGCATCCCCTGGGGTGACCCTCCCTCACAGATGTCCCAGAATCCTCTGGGGTAAGCCTCCTAGGCCTTGGGGTGACCTTCATCTTAGCATTTCCTGGGGTAGCACCATTCAGATAATTATTCCAGTCCCTGGGGTGAGCCTCCTGTGACAAGTGTCCCAGCATCCTTTGGGGTGTCCCTCACCTGTAGAGGTTTTCCAACACCCCCCCGAGGTGACCGCTGTGTGACAGACACCTTGGCATCCTCTAGGGTGATCTTCTCTCATTCAGGTATCTCAACTCCCAGGGCAATCCTCACCTGTACAGGTTTCCCAGCAGCCCCTGGGGCAGGCCCAGGCCCCCAAACATCCACAGGGTGGCATCAGGTCCCTCCACCATGGTGTGCCCCAGGCGGTGCAAGAAGCGGCTAGCAGTGTCCTGGGGGAGGGGGGGTCAGGAGTCCGGCTGAGGTCATGGCAAAGTGCCAGGCTTGGGTGTCAGGTTCAGGGGGGTGGGGGTGGGGCCCAGGAGAGGAAATAAGAGAACGATCCAGGAGATGGACTGTGTGGAGCTTCCCCAGAGAATGGGATTCCACAACTCACAGCTGAGAGGCGGCTGTCCATGAGGGTTTCCCAGACGAGCTGCCCGCCGTCCAGCTTCGTGGCACAGTCAGGACCCCCGAAACCCTCGGCACAGATGCACACGCCCAGGCTCTGGAGCAGAACAGAGGGAGGCTCAGGGCGGGCCAGTCGCCACCCCTGTCCCACCTGGCTGGCGCTGTCCCACCTGTACCTGGTTGCAAGTCCCTGCCCCATTGTGGGCATTGCAGTTCTCAGGACACAGAGCCAGGCGGCAGTGGGGGCCAGCCCAGCCCTGGGGACATCGGCAGAGCCCCGCACCTGCAGCCCCGTCCTGGGGCACACACTCCTGGGGGACAGGGCAACTCCCGGGGCCCCCTGACCCGCAGCGGGCGGAGCCCACCGAGGCATTGAAGCCCCAGGACGAGGAGCCGTTGGCCTCCCAGTGCAGCACGAGCAGCCCTGCCAGGGGAGAGAGGAGGAGGCTCTTAGCAAAGCACACTCCAGGCGGGGTGCAACTCCCAGGGCTTGAGAAACCCCAGCACAACTGGGCAGGGAATAACAATCTCCTTCACACCCCTCCCTTGCCTAAGCCACCAAGTTCCGTCGATTTTACAGCCTAAATCCCTCTCATCCACCCACTGCTTGCCACCTCTGCCGCCATCCAAGCCAGCAACACATCTCGCCTACACACCTGCAGGCCCCCCATTGGTCTTCCCAGCTCCCCTACACGCCACTCTTCACAGCAGCCAGAGTGATCCTTCAAAAATATAAATCTGGGGGAGCAGGTGTAGCTCAAGCGGTTGAGTGCCTGCTTCCCATTTATGAGGTCCTGGGATTGATTCCCAGTACCTCCTAAAAACAAACTAACAAACAAAAATATCATCTCTCATTGGGGAGCAGTTGTAGCTCAGTGGCTGAGCATCTGCTTCCCATGTACTAGGTCCTGGATTCAATCCTCCGTACCTCCTAAAATAAATAAATAAAAATAAATAAAAACATAAATCTGATCCCGTCGCTGCCAAGCTCCAAACCCTTCCACAGCACCTACTGCTCTCAGAAATTAGGTTAGTGGCTGCTCGGGGAGAGGCAGGGATTAATTATATATGTGAAATATACCTCAATGAAGTTATATATATATTCTTAAGCCTCCTTCTGGGGCTCAGGGGTCTGCAGACCCTCCAACTTCATTGCCTCCTACTGCTGAGTCCTCTGCATTCCAGCCCCGCGGCCCAGCCCCCTTCCTGATTCTCCTCAGAGATTCCCTCTGCCTGGAGCAGCCGCCCTCCCCCATGCCTCTCCCTTCAGGCCTCAGGTGAACCTTCTCCTCTGCACAGAAGCCCCTCGCAGCTCCCCAGAGGAGGCTAGTGCCGCTCTTTCCGCGTCCTCCCGCCCTTAGTGAGGGCGCATCTATTTTGAGTTCACTTTGTTGAATGCTGTTCGGCCTCCCCCACTGGACTGCGGGTTCACGAGCGCAGGGCCCGTGTCTCTTGTTCGCTGCTACATCCCACCTCCATCACCTTCGGTGCTCGGTAAACGCTTGCTGAGTGAGATGAAATGAAGGGCACCTCAGCTCGAGCTGCTCGCTGTGAGGGGCGCTGGGGTTCCACGCAGTCTTCGGTAGGCCACAATGCCCCCTTTCCCTCCCAGCCTTGGAACCACTGACTCACAATATGAGGAGAGTCATTTCCAAACTCAGACCCTTTAACGTCCATGCATAACAAGTTCTTTGTACCACTTCTTAATTAGACTAAGCAGGGCTTCTCAACTTCTCAGCACAGATGACATTTTGGGCCAGGTAGTCCTTTGCTGTGGGGGGCTGTCCTGGGCATTGTAGACTAGCATCCCCCAGTCGTGACAATCACAGTGGCTCCAGATGCTACCACATTGCCCTGGCTGGGATGCTCCAGGGACCCTCATACCAACCATGTCCTCCTTGGCCATTCTTTACAGAGCAGCAGCTCAGTCAGCACAAACTTCTCTTTTTTCCTCTCATGTGAGGAAACTGAGGTCCAGAGATGGCAAAGAACTGCATCCCGCAGCAAGTCAGCGGCAGAGCTGGACTGGGACCTAGGCCTCAGAGCCCACCTCAGATGACAGAGAGACAAAGAGGACCCCCTCTCCCCAGCGCCCATACCTGTCAGGGCCTGTACAGTGAGGGGCCTGCCCCGCCGCTGGCCGCAGAAGGCAGCAATGAGGCTACGGTCTGACTGGACGACACCCGTGTCCAGGAAGCGAGGGAATCCATCAAAGGCCAGGACATAGCTCAGCTGGAGGGGTAAGAATCGAGGTTTAGGGGTGACAAAGAGGATGAGAAAGAGGGATGTTTGGGCTTTGGGAGGAGGAGGAGTTCAGGAGAAGGCAATCTGGGCTGTCTGAGGACCCAGGGCAGGGTTGTCACCATGCCCCCATTCCCTGTCTTGTGTTCAGAGCAGACATGACTAATCGAGCAGGAACTCTCACACTGAGTTTCTTTCTCAATACAAAGCTCCAAGCAGCCCTTACCAAGCAATCAGAGCCAACACCCAAGATGAAACTATTTACCATGTCTGATCTGAGGAAGGGAAGTTTGAGGACCTGGACAATGGGAAATCAGAGTCCAGGAAATAGGAGACGATCTGGGAAATGCGGGGGACTGTGGGTTTAGGAACAAAGGGGTGGGGTTCTGAGGAATAGGGCTTGGGGTCTGAAGGATTAAAAAAAAGGAGATGTGGCGCCACATGTTGGGTGAGACATGGTTCTGGTTCGTGGACCTGAGCCCTCATCTCCTCGGTGCTCACCGTGCAGGGGGTGCTGCTGTCGGGGGAGAACGTGAGGGTGAGCGGAGGACAGAGGGTCCCAGGGGCACAAGGCTGTAGCACCTCAGTGGCTGAGACAACCCACACGCAATAGGACAGGCCTGGCCCGGCTCTCGCTGCCCCACCACCGGGAGGCAGCAGCCCCCCAACCTGGCGTGAGCCCAGTGCCACTGAGGACACGTTGGTGAGGAGGGCGCGGCCCCCGCACTCCCGGAAGCAGGAGCCACCGGCCCTAGGGAGATGGAGGAGAACCAGCATCAGAGCAGTCCTGCCCCACCCCACTGCGTCCCTAACCACCCCCAGCCCACCCTCCTGGCCACTAGGCTCACCGGGGGTCCCCGTAGTAGCCGGGGGAACAGAGCTGGCAGTGGGTACCCTCAGTGTGGTCCTGGCAGAAGCAGAGCCCACTGAGGTTGTCACAGTGGCCCCGGCGCGGGTCCCCGTGCCCATTGCACTGGCAGGGCCGGCAGCCACCCGAGCCTGTGGCATTGCCAAAGCTGCCAGGCCGGCACAGTTCGCAGTGCTCCCCCCACGTCCAGTCTGCAGAGGCCCAGGAGGTAGGACAGAGTCAGGGGCAAGGGTGGGAAGGGGCCCAGATAAACGGGCTCAGCCCACCCAGCCCCTGGCGCGGTGCTTAAAAGTGGGGGAACCAGGGCCCAGGATGGGGGGAAGGATACAGCAAGTCCCAAGAGGGGGAACTGAGGCCAGCCAGAGAGACCAGTGGCTCTGAAACCTGTTTGGAGTCAGCAGCAGGGAAGGGGGCGGGGGCTCAGTGCTGGACGAGGGGAGATGGAGCCCAGAGAAGGCCAGAGGCTCTGGAGAACAGTGGCAGGTGCTGGGCTAGTCCCGGGGAGTGGGGGCTGGGGGCCGCTCACCCTGGCACTCATCGCAGAAGCCAGGGCCCCGCTTGCGGCAGTGGCTGTGGAAGTTGCAGCCACAGTCACGGGAGCAGCGGGGAGCAGGGGGTCCTGGGGCGGGCGTGGGTGGGGGTAGGTCTGATGTCCAGCCCAGGTCACACACACAGGTAAAGTCGGGGGGGCCGCTGCACATGCCGTGGCCACAGTCCTCCAGGCACCTGAGGGGCGGCAGCAAGGTTGGGAGAAGGGCCGAGAGCCCCTGAAACACCCATCACCCCCACTGCAGCACCACCACAAGCTACGGCATGTTTACACCACCCTGGACCACGGGCGTGACCCCGTCTTCAAGATAACCCCACCACACGTGCTAACTGCTGTCTCTAGAGTAACTACATGTCACCAGAGGCGACCTATATTCTGCAAAAACCCCTTTCAACTTGGTCCTCCTCCACTTCCATGGCAACGCTGAAGACTAGAGTCCACAGTCTATGGGTGACCCGTCTCCATGGTGACTAGGGTTGCCTTGCAGTCTGGTCGCCACAGATGCTCTTTCACTCCGTGCGGGCCTAGTCTACCAGGCATAAGTGCCTAAGTTGGGGTGCGTCGCATCATCCACCCGACGCCAGGCACCCCGGCACTGGGGGCCAGTCTCCACGGCAGCCCCGCCTCACTCACGTGCGGTTGCAGTGCGTGACCCCGTCGCCCTGGTAGCCCCGCTGGCAGTGGCACTCGTAGCTGAGGGGCGTGTTCAGGCAGGTCGCCCGCGGGTGGCATCGCGCCAGGCCCAGGCGGCACTCATCCACATCTGGGCAGCGGGCATACGCCCAGCGGGCAGGGAGGGCCACAGGCAGCCCCAGGCCCTCCCCCACCCACAGGGAACAGTTACTCCCACCCAGGGGCCCCGAGAAGTCCCCCTGGAGGCACCTGGGGGGTGGAAGATTGGAGATGGGGGCCAAAGCAGGGGGCAACAGAGACGCAAGAGACAGAGGCAGGGACACCGGGAGGGCGAGATGAGGCCAGAGAGAGAGAACCAGAAATAGGATTACGGAGAGAAGGAAAGAGAGAGAGGAGAGATGGAGGAGAGACAACAGAGGCGATTTCAAAAGACAGATGGAAGAGAGACAGACAGGGACACGGTGAAAGGGGGAGAGGGGAGAGACAAGAACGTAAGACAAGAAGAAAGAAAATAGAGGAGAAAAGATAAAACAAGTCAGAGACACAACGAAAGAGCGGAGGGAAGAAAGGAGAGGAAAAAGCAGAGAAAAGAGGGGAAGGGGTGGAAAAGCAGAGCGGGGCCGTGGGATGGGGGACGGGGCAGAGGGGCCGAGAAACAGAGGCTGTTAGAAGTGAGCGGACAAGGTCCCAGCCAGCCCCGCCCCCAGCCCGGCACACCATCCCAGTCCCCTCTGACCCTTCCCCTCACTGCCACCCCAGCCCCGCCCCAGCCCCCCGCCCCAGCTCACCGTCCCAGCGTGGGGTTGTCCTCGTTGCCGCACCAGCCACACTCGTGGCTCTGCAGACACTCGTGGCAGGTCAGGAAGCGGTCGCAGCTCAGGCACCGCGGCTCCGAGTGCACGCTGCAGAGGGATGGAGGTGGGTGGCGATCAGAGCCCGGCTCCCTCGACCAGTCTGGACCCAACCCTCCCTGGCCCCCGCCGCCGGGGACCACACCTGTCGTCCCAGCCACGGCAGCCCCCGTGCGGGTACCGGGCCAGGTAGGCAGCAAAGAGGAAGCAGGTGTGCGTCGACTGGCACCAGGCGCACTGGCTCGAGTTGGCCAGGCAGTCCTCGCAGGTCAGGCGCCTAGGGGCAGGGTGGGGGTCACTGCTGGGCCCTGGCCCACACCCCCACATGCACCTCCCCTGGGGCCCGGCCGGGCTCACTGGCCACAGAGCAGGGGACACTCCTCCGGGCTCTTCAGGGCGCCCCGACCCCGGCCCCGCCGGCTGCAGGCTGCATCCCCTTTGCGGCTGGTGCTCTGAAGCCACTCACAGAAGGGGTCCTGAGTGGGGTCGGGGACGAGGAGTCAGAGCCCAGCTTAGCCCTCTCCCTGGGGCTCCCAATCCCGATCCACTCGCCTCAAACTCTCAGCTGCCTCCCTCGACCGCCCCACCCCGCAGCCCACCCCCTCCAAGCTCAGCTCCCCGCCAGAGCTGCCTGCTTCTCTGGACTTCCCCTTCACCAAAGACAGCTGGGTTTCTGCCTGCCCAGCATCCACCCACCCCTTCTTCGGGCAACAGCACCCCTTCTGAGTGGGGCTGGGGGATCCAGAAATGGGCAAGGGGTCACAGCCCCTCCTCCCAAACTCAGCGACCAGCCCAGGAATCTGCCCAAGACGGAACCAGAGCCAATGAAAAATGGTCCTGGACATCTGTTGGACTGGGGACTTGGGTGGCTGAGTGGGGAGATGAAAGCCTCAAGCCCCTGGGGCTCCCTTGCAAGGAAAGGAGCCTCCCAGGGACAATGCAGATGCAGAATTGAGAAAGAAGGATGTCTGACCACATCATGTGAAGCCCTGGGGCTAGCCAGGCCTCAAGACCTACCCTTGGACACTCTGGTTGTTTGGGCAACACGCTCCCCTTCTGGTGAAGAAGGGTTGAGTTGGGCTTTCTGGCCCATTTCCTCCTGGCGCACCTGACTCTTGCCTGCAGATCAAG
>JAQZBX010055827.1:0-18327 GCA_029593785.1 Cabassous unicinctus | reverse complement strand
CCAGTTCTTATGATTTGTTTAAATTTTCTTCTTCACTCAGTGCCCCATTTTCTTATGTTTTTCATTTCTGCAAAATTTTTTTCCTGTAAGGTTTTTCTGCCTCAGGTTTCTTCCCTGCTATGTTACCTGCCTCTGGGAGTCAGATGGTATCATTCCAGAAAGTGGGTCCCTCCAGAAAAGTTCTTTCTGCATTTAGAGGGTCCAAATGACAGTAACTTGGATAAATGAGGGAAACACTCAGCCACTGCCTTTTGGCTGTGGTTTTACTCCCTGCCCCCAAACCGGAGGCCCCTTTCTTTCCAGCATTCCTCAGCAGACTGCTTTACTTGGGTCTCCATGCCTGGAAGAACAGCAGACTGTTTTACTCTATTGACTTGGGTCTCCATGCCTGGATATGCATGCAGTTCCATCTCACTGCTGTGAGTTCCTCTAAAATCATTTCCTTCATGAGAGGGACCCAGACCACTTGCTGTCTCTGGAGATCGCCCAAGCTTTGCATAAGCCCCATTGAGAGGGAAGGGAAGAGGACCAGCAGGTCCTGAATGGAAGTTTCCTATCTGATATTTTTAGCTATCTTCAAATCAGCATTTGTGGGGTCCTCCTCCAGTCTCTACCATCCTCCACAGTTCTGGAATCTCCCCTAATATTCAGTGAATATCTCAGGAGATTTTTTTTCATAGAGTGTCTTCTGATGCCGTGTTGATGACATCACCCCTCCACCATTGATTTTTTTTTTAACTTTATTTCAACTTCAAAAAATAAAATAACAGGCAAAAGACAGCTTAACAAATTATGGAAGCATTACTCTCAAAAATTCTGTCCAGGTACATTTATCTTATTTTATCCTAAAAACTAATTCATTGTTTCTCCAGTGTTCAGAAATATACATAAATGAAGGACAGATTGGTTAAATGACTTGATGAAGGTCTCCTAATAATGAAGAAAATGAAGAAAAAGTTTAATCATATCCATATCTCATAAAATAAGCCCCATATAATATTTTTCCTTTAGCATTGATATAATACCTTCTTTGTTGTATCTACAAAAATATTACAATATTATTGGTAACTACAGTCTATAACTTTCATTATTTGAATTTTCCCATGTATCAGCATATTAATACCTTGAGTAGAACCTTATTGTATTCATATCATTAACCACAATCCTCATCTGTCACCAAAATCACTATGTTTTATAGCCTCTAGATCATCCTCTAGCTATTTTCCAATTAACATTAACCTCCCTAGACTACCCCTTTCAACTGCAATCCCATTTATAAATTGGCAATATTGGTTATACTCATTAAAATGTGCTCCAGTCAACTCTATTCATTAAAATATATTTACAATTGATTTTATTAAACATTTTTCACATGTTCAGTATGATCTTCCCCCAAAACCAATATTCCATCTCCTAGTTATCTATATTCTATAGTTTAATTCCATAAGCTTACTGATCATATTTAGTAGATATCAGTGAGAACATACAATACTCATCCTTTTGTGTCTGTCTTATTTCACACAACATAATATCTTCAAAGTAACACATGTTGTCATGTGCTTATCCATTCATCAGATGATGGGCACTCTTAGATTGCTTCCATCTTTTAGCAGTTGTAAGTAATGCCACTATGAATATCATTGTGCAAATATCTGTTAGTATCCTTGTTTTCAGGCCTTCGAAATATATTTCTAGTAGCAAGATTGCTGGATCACAGGCAATGCTTTATTTAGCATTCTGAGGAATCACCAAACTGTCCAGAGGCTTCACCATTTTACACTCCCATCAACAGTGAAGGATTGTTCCTATTTCTCCATATCCTCTCTAGCACACATAGTTTTTTTTTTTTTTAATAATTGCCATTCTGTAAGGCATGAAATGGAATCCCATGGTAGTTTTGATCTGCATTTTCCTAATAGCTAGTGATGTTGAGCATATTTTCATGTGCTTTTAGGCAATTTGTATTTCCTCTTTGGCAAAATGTCTATTCAATTCTTTTGCCCATTTTTAAATTAAGTTGATTTTTTTTTCTGTTGAGTTATGTTACCTCTTTATATAACATGGAATTAAAACCTATGTTGGATATATGGTTTCTGAATATTTTCTCCCTCATCAGTTAGCTCATTAGCAGTGTATAGAAATGCTATTCATTTTTTGCATATTAATCTTCTATCATGCCATTTTTCTCAAATAGTCTATTAATTCTAGGAGTTATGTTGTGGATTTTTTGGGATTTTCTATGTATAGGATCATATCTGTAAAAAGCAAATGATTTACTTCTTCCTTTTCTATTTGAGTGTTTTTTATTTCTGTTTCTTGAGTAATTGTTCTAACTAGAACTTCTGGCACAATACTGAATAACAGTGGTGATACTAATAACCTTTTCCTTTTCCCAATCTCAGTAGGAAAGCTTTCAGTAATTCACCACCGAGTACAATGTTAGTTGTGGGATATTCATATATACAATTTAACATACTGAGAAAGTTTCCTTCTATTCTAATCTTTCAGAGTGTTTTTATAAAGAAAGTTTGTGGTATTTTTTCAAATGCCTTTTCTGCATCAATTGAGATGATCTTGTGAATTTTCATCTCCAATTTATTATTGTGTGTATTACACTGATTGATTTTCTTATGTTGAACCATGCTCACATATCTGGTATAAAACCCATTTAATCATGGTGTATATATATATTTTTAATGTGCTTTTGGATTAGGTTACCAATTATTTTGTTGAGGATTTTTGCATCTATATTCATTAGAGATATTGGTCTACAATTTTCTTTTTCATAATACCCCTATTTACTTTGGTATCAAGGTGGTGTTGGCTTCTTTGAAAGAGTTTGGTAGACTTTCTTTTTGTTCAATTTCTTTTTGTAAGAGTTTGAGCAAGATTTTTATTAGATCATCTTTAAATAATTGGTAGAATTCACCTGTGAAGCCATCTGACCATGGGCTTTTCATTTTGGGGAAGCTTTTAATGACTGTTTCAATTTCTTTACATGTGGTTGCTTTCTTGAGGTATTCAATTTCTTCTAGGGTCAGTGTGAGTTGTTCATGTGTTTCCAGGAATTTGTCACTTCATCAACACTGTCAAGTTTGTTGGCAAAAGGTTGTTAATAGATCCTCTTATAATCTCTTTTATTTCTGCTGGGTCAGTGGTAACGTCCTCCTGCTCATTTCTGATTTTGTTTGCATCTTCCTTTTTTCTTTGTTAGTCTAGCTAAGGATTTGTTTATTTTGTTAATCTCAAAGAAACAACTTTTGGTTCTGCTGATCTATCTTTTTCATTTCTCCATTTCATTAATTTCTGCTTTAATCTTTATTGTTTCTTTCCTTCTGTTTACTTTGTAATTGTTTTTCTCTTCTATTTTCTCTTTCATTCAGGTGTTCAGTTAGGTCTTTGATTTTAGCTCTTTCATCTTTTTAAATGTAAGCATTGAGAGCTATAAATTTCCCTCTCAGAACGACCTTGGCTGTATCTCATGCATTTTTTTTTTACGTACCAGGGCCCAGGGATTGAAACAGGAGCCTTGTATGTGGGAAGCCAGTGCTCAACCACTGAGCTACATCAGCTTCCCTGCATTGGTTTTTTGTTGGTTTTGCTTGTTTGTTTTTGTTTTCTCAGGAGGCACCAGGAAAAAAACCTGAGATCTCCCATTGGGGAGGTGGGCACTTAACCTCTTAAGCCATATCTGCTCCCTTCCCATGAGTTTTGATATGTTTCCTCATTTTCATACATCTTGAAATATTCACTGATTTCTCTTGCAATTTATTGTTTGTACCACTGATTATTTAAGAGCATATTGCTTAATCCCTATATATTTGTGAAATTTTCCTTTATCTGCTTGTTATTAATTTCCAACTTTATTCTTTTATGATTAGAGAGCATTTTCTATAATTCAAACTTAATGTTTTTGAGATCTGACTTATGTCCCAACATAAGTCTGTCCTGGAGAAAGATTCATGGGCACTTGAGAAAAAATGTGCATCTTGCTATATGGGGGTGTAATGTTCCATTGCCTGTTAGGTCTACTCATTAACATTATTGAAGCTCTCTATTTCCTTATTTATCCTCTATCCAGTTGTTCTACTCAATGCTGAGAGTAGTGTGTTGAAGTCTCCAACTGTTATTGTAGAGACTTCCACTTCTCCCTTCATTTTTGCTAGTATGTACCTCATGTATTTTGGGCAAATTAAGTTCAGTGAACAACATTTATTATTTATTCTTGGTGAATTGTCACTTTTATTAATATATAGTGACCTTCTTAAACTATTGTAATAGTTTTACATTTAAATCTATTTTGGCTGATATTAGTATTACTACTCCAGATCTTTTTTATTACTATTTCCACAGAATATCTTTTTCCCACCTTTCACTTTCAGCCTTTTGTGTAAGGTGAGTCTCTTGTAGACAAAAAATACTTGGCTCATATTTTAAAAATACATTCTGTCATTCTACATCTTTTGATTGGGGAGTTCAATCCATTAACATTCAATGTTACTAATATAAATGCATTATTTGCTTCATCCATTTTATCCCTTGTCTTTCCATTGTTATATCTTACTATTTTCTGTATTTTAACCCTTCCAGGTACCCTTACATATAATCTTTATTTCTACATTCTTCTCTAGGCCTTTTGCCCTTGTCTTTTCCCTGTGGCCTATAACTCACTCTTTATATCTCTTGAAGATCTGGCCTCTTGGTGACATACTCTTTCAGGCTTATTCATCTGTGAAGACTTTAAACTCACCTTCATCTTCTGAAGGACAGATTTTCTGGATAAAGAATTCTTGGTTGGCAGTACTTTATTCTTTCTATATTTAAATATATTTTATCACTGTATTCTTGCCTCTGTGGTCTCTGATGAGAGATCAACACTTAGACTTATTGAGCCTCCCTTGAAACTAATACAGTTCTTTTCTCTTACTGCTCTCAGAAACCTATCTTTATCTCTGGCATTTGGCATTCTGAATAGGAGATGTCTCAGAGTAAGTCTCTTCAGATTTATTCTGTGTTCGATATGTTGTTCTTAAATATTGATATTCTTGTCTTTCATAAGGATTGGAAAATTTCAGTCATTGTTTCCTCAAATATTCTTTCTGCCCCTTTCCCTTTCTCTTCTCCTTTTCAGATAACTATAATGCATATGATTGAGCTTCACTCTATCTTTCAATTCCCTGAGACCCTGTTCAATTTTTTCCATTCTTTTCTCTTTCTGTTCCCCTGTCTTTTCAAGTTCAGATGCTCTGTCTTCCAATTCAATAATTCTGTCCTCAATCAATTAAAATCTGCTATTATATGCCTTTAATGTATTTTTAATCAAATCCCTTGTGTCTCTAATTCCCATAAGTTCTGTTACTTTTCTTTGCAGGCTTTCAAATTTTTTTTTTTTTATGTTCACATAGTGTCATCTTCATATCCTTTTTCTCTTTAGTCATATATTCACCCAACTACTTGAACTGATTAAGGAGATTTGTGTAAACATCCGTGATTAGTTGCCTTTACTCCTGTGTCTCATATGGAGTCTTTGTTGTTCCTTTGACTGGACCATATCTTCCTGTTTCTTGGTATGGCTTGCAATTTTTTGCTGCCATCTAGGCATCTGATTTTGTTGGCTTTTTACTCTGTTGATCAATTTCTTTCTTGCCCAGTGGTTTTCTTTCTCAGCTCTACTATGAGTTTTGGTTCAATTTTTTTGAAACTTTATGTTTGCCCTGTTTAACTTATCAAAACAGAGGCAAGGAGTCACTAATAGGGTGTAGACCAGATCTAAGATACCTGGGAAAGAAAAAGAAGGGTCAAGACTTTTCTTGCTTCACTTTCCCTGCTGTCCACCAATGGTATCATTTGACAAATCTTTCCACTGATATGAATCCTTCAATTTCCACTGACCAGAGTTTCTGAGTCAGAGATTAAAAACCAGTTGATGGCTTCCAGAGGAAATCTCATTCTGGATGGCAGAAATCTCATTCTGAATGGGATTCTCGTGAGGGTCTTCCAGCAGCCCTCTTGGGGGGTATCGGTGTCCATGTGGACTTCTTGCCAGGTTCCAGATTCATCTATTGATTCCATATTTTACTAACCTGCTTCATTCCCCCCCCAGACAGTTTACACCTTTATTCTTATGGGTAGGATAATCAATCAAATCAGCAAACAGCTGGGACTCCTCCCATGCCATTAGCAAAGGGACGGATTAATTAATGGTTCAAAAAGCAGGTGCAAAAACTGAATAGCTCTTTCTTTTTTGCACCTGCTCCCATCGTGCCCCCCACCTCCCCCCCATGGATCAACACGCAAGTAAAACCTGGGCATTTATAATCTATAATGAGAAATTGTAGTCTGTAAATCAGCCCTCTTTATCACTCTTCAGCCCCTTCCTCTCTACCTGGGACCTATGATCTGTTATTTTCTCCCATTTCTCTTCCCTTTCTACCTTAATAAATTACTGGTCTAATGAAAAAAAATAAAAATAAAAAAATAAAACAGTTTATGCTGGTTAAACTTACTGAAGAGAAACCACACTCAGTCTTCTGTTGCACAATCCCTCTTCCTTGGAAGGAATGTGTACTTTCCCTTCTCCTTTGACTTCTCTACCACATGTTTAATTGAGGCTGTTTGCCTCAAGTGTGGGGTGATGCTTGCCATTCCAGCCATGGGGTCAGCAAGTCACAATTTTCCTTTTGGATTCTTAGTCTCTCCATTCCCAATCCCTCCTGGACGATGTGTGCAGCACTCTCTGGTCTGTGGGTCCCCAAAGCAAGTCCCTGGGATGACTTCGATGTTTTCTCCCTATTTCATAAGAGAGCTGCACACTGTCTAAGCTACTTTGATGCCATCATCCCAGAAGTCTCACCGTTGATTCTTGTTGCATCAGTTTCACTTTTGCCCAAAACTCTAATTTCTCTTAATACCAGACCTTTGGGAAGATTTACATTACATCATAATTTTCAGAAGCATTTCTGTTGCCTTCTTCTGTATTTAAAGGGATCGTGTCCATCTTCATGTGACCAATAATATCTTTTCTCATAAATATGGATTTTTTTAAACATGTCTCCAACCCATAAGATCTGGAGGCCAGATTGAGGGAAGATACTTTCCTGGGGCCCACTAATGACAGATTATCATATAATCCCAGCATCTGTTATGAAGTCATTTGTTATGGGACTCACATGATCCTAAATTTCCACCACCTAGGAGTGTTCCACATTTTTTCAGGATATAAGAGATTGATGATTAATCTTTCCCCATGAATATCCTTCAGTAAATTTAAATTATTACTACAGATCCATTTACATAAAGTGTGTACTACCAAGAAGGGAGATAAGCAACTCCATTTAGTAAATGATAGTTACATTAGAAAATAATGAGGGAGCAAAAACCCTATCCCACCATTATGAAACCAGACAATTTTAGCCATATTATTATTTGTAATATAAGTATTGCTAATAAGTCATGCTAAGGTGGGGTGGGGAAGCAACATAAAACAAGAAAAACCTATTGGGTGCAGCAGGTCCATGCCATTCTGTTAACTTTTGATTTTCTTATTATTCATCTGGGTGATTTCATTCATTTGCAATCCAGAGGCTCAAAACTTCCAAATAAGCCAGACTTTCAATCAAAAATGGTGAATTCTGAGGTCCACATGCTATCAAATTTGTCTAATACAAGCCCTTCAGCCCAAAAACATTGCTGTCTTATCTATCACCAACTGGACCAACAAACTGAGGCAAAAGCCCCTTATTAATTGGATAAATAAAAATCCTTACCCCAGCCTTGGAGGAAGAACTGTAACAAAGATTTCAGGCTGACACCAGCAAAATCTGATCTTCACCAGATAACCACAACCTTATACCAACATTCTGCTTGCTAACGAACTGGGCCTCATGGACACCCTGCCCTAATGGTTCATGTAGTTCATGGAATGAAGATAACAACCATAATTCATATCCCCTTTATCCCTTCCTATTTCCCCACACCTTCCCTTTGTTTCCAGCAGCCATGTAAGCTGCTCTCCCAGCTCACCCCTTTGATCCTGCTCATGGATTAATACAACTTTAGATCAATAAACATTCTCTGCTCCCTGTTTGTTAGTCTATTTATTTTATTTTCAACATAACAGTACTAGGTGTACAGAAGTAGGATCCAACAGTCAATGCTGGGTTGACACCTCTGACAGCTCAGAGAGGAACAAGGTACCCGCAGGAATCCTTTGTGTTCCATCCTCTCTAGGGTTGTTTCCTGGCCCACTTGGCTAGCCCCTCTCAAATCATTGAACTCTCACCTACTTGCAATTGAGGTCAAAATCTGTTGAGCTAAAGTCTGGTTTGGCCCTCTGTCATGGCCACTGTTTCCATCCATCAGGTAAGAGAATTGTCTTCCTTTTCTGTTTCTTTATTGTTTCTCTACAGTTACTGTAGAAAATAGTAAGTTTTATATTTTCTGTGATCTTTCTGTGGTTTGTGCTGTCTGTTTAATGTATATTTTCCTACCTCTGTATGGTAATGTTAAATTAATAACTGAAAACTCATAAGAGAGCTCTATTCAAATTAAAGATAAATTAATACACTTACAGTCCCAGAAATTGGAAAAGGCAAGCTTCTTGTGCTCTTTAAAATCCTTCTGTCTTCTCCCTCCTAACTTTGTTTTATCTCTCCTATAATAATAAGATTTCCCAAATCCTAATGAAGATTCAGTGGGCCTTGTGAAGATTTCCATCTTATCATTCAGATTTATAAGACTGGATACTCAAAACTTTGCTAATTAGTTTACAGGACTGCTGGTAAAAGTCATGAGTAAAGGTGTTTTTCAATATACTGCAATCAAAGAATCTTATAATAAAAAGAGAGTATAATCTAAAATAAATATTATTATTTATGCCCTAATAAATAAAATAATTCAATTAAGGAAAATCTTCTCTCCAAGTTTTTATAAATAAAATTTGTATATATACCTAATTACAAAAAATTTAACAAAATTGTAAAGACAAAATACCTTCATAAGTTTCAAAATTCTTATAAAATTAAAATGTATACATTACATTGTTTTCCTTGGAAACAGTGTAATACCTATATGTACCATTAATCCATGTGAAAAAAAGTATATTCCTGTTTTAAAGTATATCAACTAAGAAGTTTTAAAGTTCTTTAAAAAGATTTTAAGTATTTCAATAAATCTGCTAATATAAAATATGTTTTCATAGTTTCATTTATGTAATTTCACTATATTATTTAGAAAAAATACAAGGAATAATAGTTAACTTAACAACACTAATATTCTCTGTTCTGTTTCCATGTTAATTCTAATTGAACCTGGATACCTACATTAGTAAAATTAGTGCTGTTAAAGTTCAGTAACCTTTATTTTATTTTATTTTATTTTTAAAGATTTATTTATTTTACTTATTTATTCCCCCCTTGCTGCTTGTGCTGCTGTATCCATTCGCTGCGTGTCTTCTCTATGTCTGCTTATCTCCCCCTTGCTGTGAGGTCTTGCTGCATCAGCCCACAGCGCCACGCGAGCTGGCCTGCCCTCACAAGGAGGCACCGGGAAGCGAACCCGGGGCCTCTCATATGGTAAACGGGTGCTCTATCCATTGCGCCACACCTGCTTCCTGCCGTGAGGTTGCTGCATCAGCCCACCGCACCGCTCAGGCCAGCGTGCCCTCACAAGGAGGCCTAGGGACGCAAACCCGGGCCTCACATATGGTAAACGGGGGCTCTATCCACTGAGCCACACCTGCTTCCCATTCAGTAACCTTTAAACTGAATAATTTTATAAAAAGAAAAAGAAAATTTCTGGCTGCTTTTGTAAGCATGCAATTAAATCATGGCTTAGTCCTGATAGCAACCAGCCTCCTTAACTTACCTCCATAGAGCTGTTTCAGAAATGTGTCCTTGTAAAGGTTTCATAAATGTTTTTCACTGAAATATTGATAAAATAGTAAACTGAAGAAAACAATATTTCTAACAACTTTGTTTTACTTTAAGTATATCCTCCCTAAATCTATACAAATTTACTGATCAAATGAGCTAATGTTGTTTCTACATTAAAATGAAAACTAAAAAATTATCTTTGAATTTATCTGAATCGAGTCATTTGGTTAAATGATCAATTGGGACACCATAGACAGAAATGGTTGCCTATGACTCTAGTTGGCTGGAACCACAAATTTTCTCCATTACTTCATAGAAAGCCAAACAGGACGCTAATAGTGAGTGCAAAATGGAAATTGAAACTCAAAAATTTTACTTGATAATACTTTTAAAGATTTTGTTCAAAGAACAAGGGACACCAAATGACAACAAAAACTGACAAATTTGACTTGGTTAAATTTAAAGATATTTGATTAAATGAAGACAGAAAAGAAAAGTAGATATACAGAATACGTATGTAAACCGCATATGTAATTAAGAGTTTGTATCCAATATATGAAGAACACTTAAAACTCAACCATAAGAACACAAACATTCCAATTTAAAAATGGCTAAATGATCATAATAGTACCTCATTAAAAAGATATATGGGTGGGAAATAATATATGCAGATAAGCTCAACATAGTTATAAGGGAAATACAAATTTGAAACTCATGAGATACCACTACACACTAGTTTGAAAAAAATGAGAATAACAAATAGAGGCATGAACAGCAGGAATCATATTTATTACTCATATGAATGCAAAACAAAACAATACAGCCACTTTTGAAGGTAACATCAGTTTCTTATAAAGTAAATAATGCACTTAACAAATGGGCCTGTAACCCCACTTGTACATATTTACTCAAGTGAATGGACATTATTTCTACACAAAATCCTGTACACAAATATTTAAGCAGCTTTTTTCTTCATCACACAAACTGGAAACAGTAAAGGTGTTCATCAACAGTTGGAAAAAAAAGTGGGGATGAGGAGAAAGGGCAGACTGGTTAGTAAGAGTAATATGGGATCTGAGTGGCCCCTCTCATCCCAGAAATAAAATAGAGAGGTAATTGACTAGTAACAATAAAGACTCCTAGCCTCTCCTCTATTTACCTACAAAAGGAGAGAGACAGAACTCTCCAGAGCTGGCTGATAGCAAAGGTAGATGTCCACAGGCAAATAATTCATAAGGCAGGATTTATTAATACTTAAAAAGATGGAGCTGATGCAATGGAGAGAGCATTTCTTTGAGGGTTGTGAAAGAAGAGACCGGAGGGAATCTCCAGCCCTGGGGAGGGCACTTTGACAAAATCACAGAACATTTTTACTGGGAAACCCCTCTGCCCAAGTTACCAGGCAGCCTGGTTAAACAAAGGGTCCTACTACCAGCAAGGTTTCAGCCAGGTGAGCTATCAGCAGGATGAGAGAGGGTCTCACATCAGTCACAGATCAGGCCCAGGCAGGCACCCCACAGGGTCCCACACAGCCCCTGTCTTGAAGGGTTCCTGTCTCCTCTTCCTGCATAAAGTCCCAGTCCCCTGCCCCTCTGGGAATTGTGAGTATAGGAACAATTCTTATCCAACAGTAACACCTTATAGTGGCCTCTTTTGCTCTTTCTTTCCACACTATAAGTATTGATGCTTTAACACCTTGCCTGGAATAAAGAGAAACCCCGACAATTGTATACATAAAACCACAGATTGTCCTCATCTGCCCTTCCCCATGATCTAGGTATCAGTTGTCTCTGCATCCTTAGGTAAAGGGTGTCATCAACCCCAGGTGTGGCCATTGGCTGGCCATCCTGAAGTCTTCTGCCATTCCCCTTCCACAGGGCTCCCCAGGACTTTCTCAACCAGAGTTAGATTGTAAAGCAGAGATATATGAAAGGGCAGTCCCAAGATTAATGTCTCATCCCCAATATGTCAGCATCATGGACACTTTGCCTAAAATACCCATTGAATTTCAGCCCTGTTATTGTTTGGCTCTTAGTAGGTCTTTGTAAGCTTGTTCAGTGTTGAGGCCCCAGTAGACTCCCACTTTTGTAGAAGGGAATTAGTCAATTGATGAGATGTAGGTGCCTACATGTCCTGGGAAAGGCACCCACCTGAGGAGGTAGGTGTCCTTCCCTCTGCATTCAGCTTAGGAACTACTTACCTGTAGAGACCAAGCCTTGCTCAGTTATTCCACAGGGAGTTTCTGAGCTAAGATGGAAGGAAGTCAAGGCAGTTTACCCAGAGGTGGCTCTAACCAAGTTCTGTTAGTTATCTGTGAATGACTTCTTATAGATGATTTTGGGCTTGGTTTATCACCTAAGATGCAGTTCTTAGCCTTTGCTCCCAAAACCCCTAGCAGATTTAGTCAATTCTTTCAAATGCAGACATTCTGAAAGCTAGAAGCTTGAGGGTAGTTGGAACATGTGATATAGCCACAGGCTCCTCTCCACTCAAAGACCTCTTTCAACTACACCCCCAGGTGGCAGGTTAAAAATTGCCAGGCCTCTGGGAATTATCCCAGTCTGGGGCAAATCCCAGTCCTCACTTTTCCTAGCCCCATGTGAGAATCAATTGCATGAAGGCAGACATTTCACTTCCACCCAGATGAAAGTTCTAGGTCTCTGTGGACATCTCCAGAAAGGATAGGGTGGAGGGTTGATGGGCAGGAGGGAGTGAGGGGTCTGGGAAAGTGGGGCCTCCACAGAGGGAGCCAAGCAGCTGGAGGGTAAGAGGGTTATATGAAGTGGTGGCCAAGCACTACACCATGTAGGTCCAATCATGATGTCCCCATGCCACAGTCAGAGTTTGGCCCTGGGAGCCAGAGCTGGGATAAAATGTGGACAGAGGGATCTGGGTGCAGGGAATATGCTCCCCAACACCTGCTCCTCCTTCCTGACTCCACACTACATGTTCCCCAACTGGGACCTGCCCTTCTGCAAATCTGGGGTCAGGACACAGGTCTCTGCTCCCATCCCACTCCAAAACTCTCTACTCTTGGGGCAGGTAAAGAAAAACCAGAGGAACATCAGGCAAAGCCCATTTTGGGATTGGAAAGGAAATACCACAATTCACATGTTCAGTGACCACAGGAAGCACTTTTGCAGAATGAGCAACTGTAGGGAATTTTAATGGAGGATTTTGGAGTTGACTCAGAAGATGTGATCGCTAGATGGCAGGAATATGCAATCTATTCTTAGGGAAAGTGTTGCTATTTTGTAGGTGGGGACCCCTGCAGGAAAATTTCAGAGGCCACAGGTGGGAAGGAGTTACCTGAAGGGGAAGCAGAGCAGGGGGGACAAGGCAGCTTGGGGTCTTTGAAGCATCCATGCCTAGCCTACAAAGTGAGAGCCAATGTTAGGCCATTTTCCTGGGGTATGCAAAGCCAGTTAACAATAAATGGCTTAAAAATGATTTTGGGGCTAATTTTATTGTGGCAGAAGAAATGAAATCTCAAGCAGCACTCTTAGGGGTGGATGAACAAAGTTTTATTATGTGCAGGCTCAGAGGAGAGTCAAGTCTCCAAAAAATCTGGGCCCTGTGTCTTGGTTTTCATAAGTTTATATAGGGACTCTAAGTAGGCAAATTTCTAAGCAAGTGGGCAGACAAGGGTTACAGAAGCAAAAGGAGGGAGTTTAGTTTATCTTCCTAAAGTGGAGGGCTATTAGGGAGGAAAAGAGTCATTATCTGCTTAGAGTGGTAAATTGTAAATTCCAGTTGAAAAGGGCAGGCAGGGAGTGCTTATCTTCCTAATGATGTGAATTCCAGGGAGAAAAGGGAGGAAGGGAGAAAAGGATGGGATTGCTAATCTTCCTAAAGCTGTGGGTTTCTGCCCAGGGTGTGTTAGGGCCACAGCACTTCCTTTATCAGTTTTAAGACAATGGGAGGTGTAAGTATTTGAATTTGGCTGTGCCCCAAAGATCTCAAAATAACTTTATTTCTACATAGGTGTTTTCTCAAGTGGCTTTTCTGTGAAAGGGCTAGCTAAGCAAGCCAGCTTTGAGAGTTTTAAGTCTACTATGTCTGAAATGACTCATCAGTATTACCAACAATGCTAAGCCCCTCCTACAAATGAATTTGTCACTGTCCCTATGTTGAATGAGGGCTTTCCAATGTGGAGGGATTCTTTCCAGGGGAAGCCTCCTCTTAGGGATGCATCCCTAAGAACTAGTGCACAGGATGACAGTGGTCATAAGCGTCAACCACACTACTTGGAAGGCCTTTCATTTCTTGGTAGGTAGATGTTTGTTTATTAAGAGGCAATTCTAGCCCAGGTATTGCCATTTATAATGGCTTCCCAAATTTTTTTAAGCCAACTGATTTCTTTAAACAAAACTCTCGTGGGGACTCCTGAATCAGGGCAATGTCTCACCTGGGTCTTTTGAGACACTTTCTGCCCTGGTCTCCAGGCCACTCCCCTACCTCCTACTTCAGACAGTTGCCTAAGTAAGGCTGGCTATAGGTTCTGGGGCAAATGATAGCCAAACTAACTGTGGATATATTTACTTCTAGAAACAGTCACAACAACATTGATGTCTACCTTTTTATATATGTCTATACATATTAACTTAAAGGTTCACAACATGGCATCTGAATCACTCTGTTGTCATTTGCTGTGACACAATTTTATCTGTTTTTATTTTCATGGAACCATGACAATTTATGATAGTTCCTTTCCCACTCCTCCTGTCCTTTTTATTCCCTAGCCCACCCATCCCTCCTTGAGTTCAGGGCAAATGCTATTTTTGGTCAGGAGAATCATGCTCATTCTGTCTTTCCCCTCCAGCTCTCTCCTGAGCAGTCTTCTTCTCTGAGTCACCTGTGGAGGGCTGAGAGTTTCCTGTGCCCTCTTTGGGGTCCTGATTCCTCCCAGACTCCTCAGGTTCCCAGTGCTCTCTTTTGCAGCTCTCATTTTCTTGGCAGAAGATGCAAATTAATGCCATGTGGTGGCCACAGGGTCATGTTGGGCCTAGGTATCCCTGTTAATTCTGATGATGATAAGGATGGAGGTAGAAATCACTTTCAGATACTTTAACCTGTTGGTAGGTATTTTATTTAGAGGATTTCTTTGAATGGGGAAGTCAGGAGACTTTGGTATATAAAAGAAATAACAAACTGGTATTATTGTATTCATGGAAATAATAAAACAATAAAGGAATTTCTGAGACTGGGACAGCCAAGTAAGTTCCTTTGAATTGTTTTCTTTGTTTTTGTTTTTTTTGTTTTTTTTTTTGAGATTTCAGGGCCAGGATTTGAACCTGGTACCTCATATGTGGGAAGCCGGCATTCAATCACTGAACCACATCAGCTCCACTTAGTTGGTTTATTCACTTGTTTGGTTATTGTTTCTTTTTTTGTTGTTTTTTTCAGGAGGTGCCAGGAACTAAATCCAGGATCTCCAATGTAGTAAGCAGGCACCCAACCACTTCAGACACAGCCACTCCCCTGAGTTTTTCTTACTTGCCAATAACTTCCTGGTTATTTAAATTGTTCATAGTAATAACAAGGATAATAAAAGAACAATAAAACCCACTACTCTGTTAATTTCTTATTTTTGTACAGCTGAAATTTAGGATTTCAGTTAGGACTCCAGAATCAAAAGTGTTTTCAAATAAATTTTAAGCAAAGAAATCCCTGTGATTAAAATTTTGTTTTACTTTTCATAATAACCATTCTCAAAGATGATCATGAATTTAATTCTAGGCATGATTTGCATGTTCTGGCTTATTGAAGGATATATTATGCCAGAGATGGTGAATCAACCAATGTCCCCTTTAGGCTCTATTCCATTTCTACAAATGTCTGACATGGGACATCTTAGGCTCTCATTTACAGATGGGGACACTGAGGCCCTGAGAGTGGGAAGAGCCAGGCCAAAGCCCCCAAAATTTGAGTGGCATGGAAGGACCAGGGTTGGCTCTCTGCTCTCTCTTGCTCTCAGGACCCTTACTCTGGCTGACCTTCTTTGCTTTGCCAGGGGGAATGGGATGAGTTCCCTCTCCCTGCAGCTGTGTGTAGTGGCCTGGAGATGTAGCCTAAAGAGCAGAGTAGGGTGCAGTGGGGAATGGGGTGAGTCTGGGCCTCTGTGGTCCAGATCTGGAGCAGGGTCCTTTACCCTTGAACATGGTTAATGCTGACTGTGGTCTTACCAGTTCTCATCCCGCCACTCAACACCTGGTGGCCTTGGTCAGACCCCAGGGAGGAGCAGCAGACTTCTTGCTATGCAACCAAAAAATAACTCCAAGTCAGAGGGCAGTGGCTGGGGTACTTGGATGAGAATAGCCACCTCTGACCTGGCCTGATGGTCCTGGCTCCAGAAAGAAGTGAGGGAATCTCAGTGAGAGGGTGTGTGCTGCAGAGTTAGATAGCATGCAGAGGGGAAAAGGACATGCACACCTTTCCCAGCTTTTACTTTTTAAAATATTTAAATAAACTGTGAAAATTGATTCACTTGTGACAACTACTTGAAATCATTATGTAAATTGTGAGATATGGTAAAATTCTGTGATCAATTGCCATTTATTTATGAACAAGGTGACAAATCCTAACAATTAGCAGTGAAATGCCCTTCACTCTGTCCACCTGCCAGATCTCAGCATCCCTGCACAAAAGTCCTTTGGTACAGACCCATCCCTCCCTTTGCTAGTCCTCTTCCCACCTTGTCTTCCTTCCTATATTAACTTATTTCCTTCTGAAATTGACAAAGGCTTATTATAAAGAATTAAATCAAGAAACTTAAAAAATGAAAAAACCATCCAATATTCCACAAAATAGAAATGATCCATCATCAGCATCGATCAGAAGAAACTCCTACCAGCTGTTTTCTTACTCTTTTATGGAGATGGAAGAATAGGAAGTTGACAGATAGAATGGTATTTGTTTGGATAGGTGAAGATAGATTTAGCAATACCCAGCTACTGCGTTTGAGAAATACATTTGTATAAAAGTACAGTAGTGAGATATATTCTACTTTTCAGTTAAACATAAATTTCATGTCCCCTGGACCTCACAGAAGATAAAAAGATATGGTTTTCTATGCTGGCATTGCTGTGCAGACCCGGAGGCCAGACTAACCATTCCCCAACTCCTGTGTGACTTTGTTTTTTTCATGGGAACTTGAACAAGTCCTTCTTTCTTTGTGAAGGTGAGACACTTGACTGAGAAAACCTGGGATATCCAGCCCCCTTCCCCACCAGCTTAAGTTTCCAACTAATACCATGGGTCCTGTGAAGAAGCAGCTTTTTTCTTTCAAGGAAAATTTCAGTGCTTCATCTGTGAAACAAGTTCTTCATTTCATTTATAGGTACTCTACTTCAGAAATACCCATTTGTCTTTATGTCAAGTGGCTTTGTCCTGTTACCAAATGTCTTTTATATAATTGTCCTAATATGCCTGGCTTTATCTTTCATCTGTTTACTGTGATTTTCCCACAAATTTCCTCCACAGTGCTAATTTGACTTCCAGCTATGTCTTTTATGCTATATATTTATGTATTAGTTTTTAGTAGTCATGTATCTGTCCTCATAGTTAATCACCATTTCTATGTCATTCTTTTGTTCTATATGTGGGTCCTGAAATCCTTCACACAAAGTTACCCTTAAAGGATAAATCCTTTCTTCTTGCACTTTCCTGACACTAAGATCTTTGGGGGTGTGAGGTATTTGGGGAGAGACCTTGCTTCCCTGTGAGCAACTTTCATTAGAATCTCAGTCTCTCAGAGCACACGTGTGCTCTCACATGATGTGAGTTCATATTACCTTGTCATTCTGGGCCCTTTATGGACACTCAATCTTTCTTCATCCTGGAATATCCTTGGGTATTGACCCTTTAATTCTGCTTCATCACTTTTCCTTCTCTCCTTTTCTCCAAAAACCCTGATCACACTTATTGTGGAGATTAGTGTCATATTGTTTATATGCTTCAAGACAGTGAAATGTGTAGAGAATAATAAAAAAGACCTTGTTGTCCTGTGGTGTTTTGAAGTTGTATGTACCCCAGAGTTCTGATTGCTGCAAGATTTTAAAGTTCATTCATTTCTGTGGGTGTGAACCCATTGTAAGTAGATAAGAACTTTTGATGAGGCTACTTAAGTTAAGGTGTAGCTCTCCTCAATCAGGATGTGTCCTAATCTTATTACTGGAATCTTCTATAAAGGAATATAGAGAGAGACAGGGGCAAGGGGAGAGAGAGAGAGAGAGAGAGAGAGAGAGAGAGAGAGAGAGAGAGAGAGAGAGAGAGAGAGAGAGAGGAGAAAGTCATGGAAGTAAGACACTAAAAGCAATGAAACTCAGAAGAGCAGGGAGAGATAAACAGATGTCACCATTTTCCTTACCACTTGTTAGAGGAGGCTAGGTTTGTCAGCAGCCAGTTTGTGGGAAGAAAGCATCACCTTGATGATGCCTTTATTTGGACATTTTCC
>JAQZBX010055826.1:0-13083 GCA_029593785.1 Cabassous unicinctus | reverse complement strand
TCTTGCTGGTAGAGAGAGCACCTCTAACGCACAGCCAAGTTACATCCGATTTGGCTTATGAACCTTGATACTGGTCGATGACAGCTGGGAGGACAGACAGGGTCTGTATTGAAGGAATAAGAATAACACGGCAAAGCAAACCTCAAGGTGGCAAACCAGAGCCCTGGGTTGTGAAGCAGAGGGGCTGCTTTCCAAACCCAGCGCAGGGGCATGGTCAGTGCTCAAGAATCCCCTGAGACTTTTTTTCCCCAAGGAGTCTCCATCCTCCCCCCAGGGAACTGGGCACAGATGCTCCCAGTGCTGAACAAACTGCAGGCCAGTTCACAATGCTGTACCGTGGCTTACTTCCCAAGCAAGGCACAGAGTGAGAAAGCCCAGCCATACGTGCTGCCTCCTTTCTCTCTAATAATTTTTCTCTTGTTAGAAACAAATGAGGGAACTACCTGAGTTCAAACATGGGCATTAAAGAAAGATGAGAAGAAAAATAGAGGGAGAAAAGAAATGTTCCAGAGCTGTGACTTATACATCATTTATACAAGGGCAGGAGCCTCCTTTAGCTGCAAAACTAGCTTAAACAGAATGACACGTGGCCACAGGTTTGTGCAGAAGAATGGGAGAGGGAGGCAATGACCCTGCTTTCTGAGGACCGTGTCAATAGAAGGATGGGGTAGAAAGCATGGCCATTTCTGCACAAAACAAGCAAAAATCCAAATTAGAGAGTGAGGTGAATTGGTACCTAAAAGTGGCGCACAGCACCAGCAGTTTCCCTCCTGTGAGGGTCACCCTGGGACTACAGGGAGCCTCTTTCCAAGGCATTCCTGGGAGGCAGCTGGGGGGTGGGAAGGAGGACTGACAGTGAGTTAGAGGCTCGGCTGGGTGGGCAGCCCTCGGGGCAGCTCAGGATGTCTGTTAACCCCTCTGGACTTGTTGTTCACACTGTAAAACATTTTCTCTTTCCCTTCTGGACCTGGGTAATATGGCCCTCCTTTCGGATTTTGTCCACACTTAGGATTCTTCCTTCAATGCCCTAAGATCCTACCAGGTAAGAGTTTAATCTCACTCAGTTTCAATTTCACATCCCCCTAGTCTACAGAATGAATGGAAGTAAGAAAGGGAGGAAGGGAGGGAGGAAAGGAGAAAGGACGGAGGGAAGGAAGGAAAAGATGGCACGATGAGGCAGTACAGAATAGGGCAATAGTTTTCCAACTTAACTGGCCCTTTATACATCGCGTTTTATGGTGGACTTCCAGGCTCTGGAATCAGACTGCACTGTGCTAATTCCTGGCCAAACCAGTTGTGTTACATCCGGCAAATTTCTTATCCTCTCTGTGCCTAGGACTCCTTGTGGATAAATGAGGGATTGTCATTCCATCTATTTCTTAGGACTGTCATGAGCTGAGCATTCAAGGACAAACAGTGTATAAATTGCTAAGCATGGTGCCTGGCGCTAGACATACACACTAAATATTAGCAATTATCAGTGTAAGAGAAAGAAACAATTAAAATGAAGCCGTTGTGGTGGAATCCAGGCAGGGGACACAGAACCCCATCTGCTCCACCTCCCTTTCCTCCCCTCCTCAATGTTCCCGGGAAGCCCTACTGCTCCCTACAGGGCAATTAGAAATGTGTGGAAAGCACAGTGGACATCATCGAGGAAAGGACCCAGGCACTGAAATCAGACCTGGGTTCTACTCCCAGGTTCATTACTTAGAGGAAAGGAAAGTAACTTAACCTCACTGAGCTTTAGTTTCCCCATCTGCAATTTACGGATAAAATATGCCAGTCTTGACCATTGTTGTGAGGAGGAAATCAGAAAATACATTCCAACCATTTAGAACGGTTTTTGCACTTAGTAGGTGCTCAAGGAATCCTCCTCCATCCCCGCTAAACACCTCCTCTTCTAGGTGCACAGTGGTTCACACTTTTTACATGAAAGGAGAACTGACCCCCACTCCCACCCGCAATCGCACAGGTGCAAAGGGACTCAACAATGCCGAGCTGAGCCCCATTTGGACACGTAAGGTAGTCCTTTCCATGCCTGATGGACAGCATTAAGTACCTGGGTGTCCTGCAGGCAGAAGTGTCAGCCTGCTGCCAAAGCCAGACACATTGCCGTCTGATAGCACTGCCCCTTCCAGGGGTCATATCTTTAGCAGACAGCAAAAAATGCAAATCAGGAAATGTGTGGCTTTTGAAATGGCTCTATCAACTGTCAGAATGGGATGTTCCAAGGATGACTTGGTGACTCTGAGCAAATATGGAAAAAAAAAAAAACACAAATTCCCAGCAATTTTTCATAAATAACTCAAGAATGACAGCTATCTGATATCAAATAAGACAGCAACTTGTGTAAAGAAAGAAAATTTCCAAACATGTCTGACAGTGCAATCTTTGGCTCTAGAGTGGAAGGAAATAGGAGCATTTCATACCCTGAAAACAAAGATTCTGGATTCTTCCCCCTCTTCTCACTTCCCACCCTCCATCCAAATCAGGGCTGAAGCTAGATTCTAAAAAGGAAGTACAGAAATAGGGAAATCCAAGAAATAGAGAGCATTAGCTTCAATTCACTAGTTCTTTCAACAAATATTTTTTCCTTCTCTTTGCTTATTAACACTTTATTATGGAAATTTCTAACATGTTTAAAAATAGATACAATAGTACAATTAATTCTCGTCTGTCCATCAACCAGCTTTAACAATTTTCCAGTCATGGCCAATCTTGTTCCATTTCTACTTTCAAGTACTTTCCTTCCTCTTGTATTATCTTAAGGAAAATCTCAGACATCATATTTTTTCATCCATAATATTTCATCAACAGATGTTTACTGAGTACCTATCATATGCTAAGAAGTATGCTTGCCACTGGGAAGGTGAAAATAGATAAAAATTTCTTTGCCCTCAGAGAGTCATTGTCTTTAAGGGGGAAGAACTTCTGATACATGTAAAGGTTATTCATTTATATAACAAATATTGTAGAATATGAAGCGTGCCAGGCACTGTTCTAAATGTTTTACAATATTAATTTATTTAGTGTAGTCCTCCTAACAAACCAATGAGGTAGGGAATATTATTCCCATTTTACAGATAAGGAAACTGAGACCCTGAGAGGCTAAGTATCTTGCCAAGGTCATACAGCTAGTAAATGGTGGAGCTGGGGTACATAAAGTCCAATGAATGCACAGCAGAGGAAATAAGTAACTCTAATGGGGACTGTGGAAGGATGAATAGATGTTTCCCCATGAAGACAAGTGGAGGGACCATCATGTACGAAGACCCAGAGAAAGAAAAAGCTCAGCACATAGAAAGCAAGAGTTTTGGAGACAAATCAGGGATGGCCAAAAACAGAACTGGAAAGGCAGGTGAGGCCAAGAGTTGAAAGGTTTTTATGAGCCACTTTGAGGACAGATGTTTCTGAACACTCTAGAAAACCAGCATAGATTAAGCAGGTAAATGATATGATCAAATCATATGAGAAAGATAACTCTGAAGGTCACATGGAAGAAGACTATAGAATGCCTACAAATGTCTAAGTGAGCTGAGAGGTTAGCGTGTCTGAACTAGAGCAATAGAAATGGGAATGGAATCAACGAAATGAAAATAGGAGTCTAGTAACATGATGCTAAATGGGGCTATTTTTCAGATTTTTGCAGAAGTTCAAAGCTCTGAACAATGCAGAACAAATACTTCAAATTCTGAAGATAGTTCCTAGACACATGAAAACAAAGACCTTACAAAGAGGTGGTCAAAACCTATCCTGAAACATTTTTCCCATCACCCACATCCAGTCTCTACATAAGAGCTGACTGGAGATTGGTCCAGAAGGATGATCAGAGAGAATTTCCTTGCAGACAATTGTTGGCATCCTAGAGAATGTGGGTGAGGGGAGTTCTCCCCTCCCAAGCCAAGAAAGGGGATTCAGTGGCCCCAGGACCAAAAGGGGACCAAAGTGATAAAAAAAATATTCTTGTGATAACATGACAGATATTCCTTGGAGTATGGCAGACACAGACTAAGGTATCTGACTCTTGTCCTGGAAACCTGAAGGCAGAGGGCTGGCTGGAGATGCAGTAGAATTAGAGAACAGCAACGGGAGTGGTATTTCTAGGTTCATGGGCAAATGCCTGCATGGATTAAGTCAATGCTGCTGAAAGTAGCCACTCAAAGCCAGACTTCCTGGACTGAGTTTCTCAGTAGGAAGAGCCTGGAGGTTTGTTGTCAGAGGGTATTCTGAGAGCTAGAATCCTAACAGGTCCATGAGAGAGCACCAAGGAACAGTGCTCCATAGAGCACCTTGAAAAGGGTGGGCTTGTGTGCAGAAGAGTTAACATAGCCGCCTGACCTCTGTCCTTGGAAAGGCCTGCTTACAAGGTTGGCCCTTTGCTTGCATCTGGGAACTTGGACTTCAGGAGGGTTCCCACCATTCCCAGAGCTGAGGCTTACTGTGCCTTAGCTACTTGTACAAAGAATATGGTTTATATGGAAAATCTGCTTTCTTTCTGGGAGTCTGGAATTTTGGTATGTGCCAGGCAGAGGCTGCTTACACGACCCTAGGTAACGAGTCTCTCAAGAACTTCCCTGGTTGGCAATATTTTACCAGTGTTGTCACAACTCATGACTGGGGGCATTAAGTGTGTCCTGTGTGACTCCACTGGGAGAGGACTTGAAAGCTTGCTCCTGGTTTCCCCAGAACTTCATCTCATGCACCTTTTCCCTTTGCTGATATTACTTTTTGCTCTTTGGCTGTAATAAAGGATAGCCACAATTACAACAATATGCTGAGTCTGTGAGTCCTCACGATTCTTCGAACCTGGTGGAGGTCCTGAGAACCCCCAAAACAGGATCTCTCCAAAGAGCCCACTGATGTCCCCAAGAGCAGCAACGCCAGCATTTGAGTGTCTGCCACACAGAGGGCACAGACATGGAATGTGACAGCATTGGTCATTTTCAGACTTTAAAATCTCACCATTTTCCCTGAGCTGATCCTAGAGAAAGCAAAAGCAGTGTGGGGTGCAGGGGAGGAGGGGAGAAAGAGCAAGTGTCAAAGAGGAGCAAACAAGTAAGGAAGATGAAAAATGAGCACTCCCCACTCCCACTAGAGATAAAGAAAAGGTGAGTCTGACCAGAACTGGGGCAGGGGAGACTGGTGGGGAAGAAGTGAGGAAAAGTACTGAACTGAACTAGAGATTAATTTTTTTCAATACCTAAAAGTTATAATAAGTGAAAGTAACCGGAAAGAGCCTAGAAAAGCCAGGTGATTGGCCTGAAATATTGTCAAGGATGGGAAAGGGAAGTCCAGAAATTATGCTTGAGGGCACTAATGAAAGCAGAATTAATCTATTTCCTGATTGAACCCTACCAAGTCCAGACCATTCAGGAATCTAAGCCCACATTCTAAACACAAGCAAGGGTTCAATAAAACCATGTGAAGTAAACAGCTAAATATGTTTACCTGTAGTAGAAAGAACAATGGCTGTGAACTCAAGCTCTGCTAGTTCCTAGCTGTGTAAGTTTGGGAAAGTTTCTTAATCTCTCCAATTCTCAGTTTCTGCTTTCATAAACTGTGGCCTTGAGTACCAGCCTCACACAAGGGTCCCTGTGGGAATAAGTGACAGAACACGTATAACGAGCCTGGCACATTTGGGTACTCAGCAAGTATTCACCTCCTGTACTTTTTTACCACCTACCCCACCCCACCCTCTTCAAAGTTTTATGAAATCTTTGGAAGACGTGTGATTTGGTGGGGTTGTGTGTTTTCATGGACTTTATTTGCTTTGTGGGTTTGAGCACTTGCCCTAGTTTGCAGAATTAGTAGTTGATGGAACTGGGATGTGGACCCAGGAGGTCTGACCCCTCTACTGCCTCCCTCAGTTAAGTTCAGGGACCACCAGACTCCTGGTGCTTGGCTATCACCTCCACTTCTGCTGAGGATTGAATAACCCTCCCACAAAAGATACGGTCAGTTCCTAAATCTTGGTCCTTTGGGTGTGAACCCATTTGTAAATAGGAACTTTGAAGCTGTTATTAGTTAAGGTGTGGACTCATGTATGAATAGGATCCTATGTAGTTGAGGCCAGACAGAATCAGGGTGGGCCTTAATCCATAAGACAGGATTCCATTTAACGAGGAAATTCGACACAGTCAGGCAGAAGAAGCCCGAAGTCAGAAGAAGCCAGAAGTAGGGAATGCAGAGGGAGATCACCACTGTGACAGGATTGCCATCACCAAAACTCTACAGACTTTGGAGAAAGCATGGCCGACACCTTGATTTTGGACTTCTAGACTCCAAAACCGAGCTAATTAATTCCTGTTGCTTAAGCCAGCCAGTGTGTAGTGTTTGCCACAGCAGGCCTAGCACACTCAGACAATCCCCATTACAATCATAGCATATCACATCGCCCATCATATACCATTGGGCCATAATTTTGCTCAAAGGGAATTCAGCTTGTGTTTCCTTCCCTATTAATATCACTATGATGACTTTAAAATAAAAAAATAAGAACAGTTATCACCATATCTTTCCAAAATACATCCCCACCCATGACTTGGATACTACAGATATGCCTGAAATTCAAAGGAGGAAAAATATTGCATTCAAACAAAGCAAGAGAAAGAAGGTGTTTCCCAAGCCAAGGCAGCATGGCAAGCTACCCGCCGTGGCTGAGGCATGCCCTGGAATCAGCAGGCTCACAAGCCTCTGCTGCAAAACTCAAGGCAGCCAGGCTCCCTCCAGAAACTGCCAGCTTGTCTTTCTGCCAACAAGAATTGGAAACACTCCTAGCACACAGTTCTTGGATTTCCTTCTTGTCTTTACCACTGCATATTTAGTCCTAAGTGGAGAAAGAATGCAAAAGCAGTAGAAACGCAAACCTAGCAAGTATGTATTGAGCAGTCTTTTTGAGGCTCTGACCTTCATTTTCCTTGTCTGAAAATGAGGAAGAAAGACTAGACTGGTGGTTCTCAACTTTGTTTGCACCTGGGATAACCAGGGGTGCTTTTAAGATATACACATGCCTCGGTCTTCCCTAGACCAAGTAAATTAGAAACTCTGGGGGTTGGGCCTGAGAGTGGGTGTTTTGAAAAGCTCTCCAGGTGGATCTAAGAGGAAACCACCGCTGGACTAGGTGATGCAAATAGTTATTTCCACCTCCAATATTCACTTTAGGATCCTATATTTAAAGTGTGACCATAAAGCAATGAAACTGGCTTCCTACATCTTTCATGAGAAACCATCTAAATGCTATGGTTTCTCTTTATGAAATCTGGGCCAGCCTTGTAGATAGAGCAAGCCAGAGTGGTTATAGGAACGTTTCTAATGCTAAAACAATAACGAAACATTTCTAATGCTAAAGAGTAATGAAATCTAGGACCAGGGGAGTCAAAAATCCAAAAGTAAGTAACATAAATGTGTGACTCAGACCATGTTTACAGTAGGGAGGGGTGGGGTTTGAGGAAAACTAAAAGTGCCTGCTCTGCCTAAAGGCAAACAATCAACTCCCTCCCTTCTCTCCTTCCTCCTTACCTTTCTTTCTTTCTTCCTTCCTTCTCTCCCTCCCCCACTTCCTTCCTTCTCTCCCTCCCCCCCTTCCTTCTTTTCCTTCTTTCTATCCAAAATACTGTGTTGGCAGAAAGAAAGATTAACTTGCTTGCTTAAATCACCTGTGGGTCACTTTTAAGACCCATATCTAAGACATTCTGATATATTAGAGAAAAATAATAATGCAAATATTGCCAAAGTATCTGCCTCCTCACCAGACCTCCAAAAGGCACCATCTCTCACCCATTCCACGTTGCCCAGGACAATAACATGGAGGTCTACATCAAAACACTGCTCCAAATCTGCTCCATCCCCTTTTCTTCATGCATCTCCCTGGTGCTCCAAACTTGCCTCCATACACTTAAATCACACATGTGCTTACAGTCCCTTAGCTTCTGTGTGTTGTATTCTATTTCCTTCTTGGACTTGCAGCACCAGATTCACACCTGGAATACTGAGCAGCAAACTACCACAAGTATAACACATCCTGCAACTTCAGGGAGGAAAGCCTTTCTACCTCACCAGTGCTGGAAGGCCCTACCAACCAGCTGTCCCTCTAACTCAGAGCCTCTGAGCCTCAGCATCTGGATAATTCTTTGTTGTGGGGAAACTGTCCTGCACCTTGTTGGATGTTTAACAACATCCCTGATCCTCTATCCACTAGGTGCCAGCGTTGACCCTCCCCACCCCGCCACACACACACACTGGGACAACTAAAAATCATCTCCACACATTGCCCAATGTCTCCTGGGGGACTGAATCGTCTCTGGTAGAGACCCACTGATTTGGTGGCCCAGTGCCTGTGAGGAAAATGGTACAGTAAGCTCCATCAGTTTGGGACACAGCCAGCATAATATCCAAGCTTCCGAAACAAAAGCCCCAGCTGAAAAGGAAACAAGCTTCAGTATGATCAGCTGTGTCAGCTCCATTTAATTGTAAATTTGGACAGGCTCTGCTGATTGAAGTACAGAATGTTTCCTGCCTTGGGCACTGATATTATTTTAGAATAAAAGCAACCTGAGAGGAATTTGTATTTTTGTGGAAAGTGCATGCTTGGGCAAATCTCCACTCATCAGATTGTTTTGAATTAATGGGGAAGCTATAAATAAAGTGTTCTCTCTTTTTTGGACTAGCTTTGATCTATTGTTATCCATCCCTTTTTAGAATCCTATAAAGGCAATTTCCATTCTGATCCTTCATCAGCAAAGCAGGCGGACTTCAATAATTCCATTCCAAATCCTCCGGCGCTTTCTCTACACAAGCCCCATGTCAATCAGCCACGCAGCCCTCTATTCTAGATGGCTGTCCCCTTAACGCCCCTGGAGAAGGGAAGATGTATGGACTGGGTTGAGGTAACCAGAACAGGTGTGTGGTGAGGAGAGAACAAGTTTGACTGACATTTTCCTCCTGTGTGCAGGTTATTGAATAACTGTAGTTGAATTACTGCAATCACAATTCTCACGTTCCCTGGAGAAAGAGGCACAAAAGAGATGAGTGTTCATCTGGGGTGAAGGGTCATGATCCAGGATCCTTGCCTCCAGTTTGTTCATTAATAATTGAATCCTCTGACAGCAACCTGGACTTTTGCCATTACTGAAATCCACATGTGAAAGATATCATGAGCTTCCACTGTCACAAAACTGTCATGATCACTCCCATTGGCATGCCAATTGGTTATGAGAAGAAGTATGAAAAGGAGAAGAGGATGACCCCTAAAGCCAGAACTTGCATTGTAGTAGAAACCCTTCTGAGACTCAGTTTCCCTGTATTTAAAATGGGAGTGATCATGTTTTCTCATCAGGGCATCATAAGTTTTAGTGGTCTCCTATGGAAAGTGCCTTGAATAATGCACGGTCCATGGGAGGTGATCCTCATCTTCCTCAGCATCATTGTCATCATCATCATCATCATCATCCTTATCATCATTTCTTCTTCCCAGAAGTGTATGTGGGTTGTATTCCTCTCCATTTGTGGCAAAGAGGACTCAGGATACTCCTTCCATTGGGTGTTGGGGAAAATAAGAGCTTCTTTCCCCAGGTTTCTTAGTTCCAGAGAAAAGTGGGACATTTCCCAGAGGTCAGTATCCTTGCAGACTTTCTGCGTCTAAGTGAATAATACGTGCCTCACAAAAACATAGGTCAAAGATCCAGAAAGCTACAGGAGAAAGAGTTATGTAAATTGGCTATATGCTTCCCTGCCTTTCCTTTCCATGAAGAGTATAGGCTGAGATTTCATGGAAACTAAGACCCACAAGTCAACACACACCCTCTCCACTCCAACTTGAATGTCATGATAGGTAGGAAATCAGTGTGGACTAACAGGTGAGCCATGGACAACAGAAACCTGTAATGAGGAAACTATTACATTGTGGAATCAAACCCTGATTCCACAATGTAATAGTTGTGTGGGCTTAACATCTCGAAGATATAGTCCCCTATTCTGAAGATATGAGTGGTATAGTTCCCATAGGGATTCGTGAGAAACTCTTGGAGAGGAAGGATATGTTTGGTGGGAGACCATCAAATGAAGATGCTCTTAAAACTAGAGACTATGATATTGAGGGACAAGGCAACTGCTTTCCCAAGGTCAGAGTTGGACACCAATGAGAGGAGAGCCTTTCCTCTTTCTCCATTCAAGGGAGTGGCCACACTGTATAAAGCCAGAGGGAGGACTGGAAGGAAGACTTGACTGAGGGTAAGAGCCTAAGAGGTAGCAGCTTCTGGACACAATTGACCAGAAAGCCACAAGGCAAAAATTATAGAGGTTTCAGAAGTATTTAGATATTTAAGAGTAGAATCAAGGCCCTATGTGAGTTCATGAAAGACAATCCAAGAGAACTTCTGAACCAGAGAGAGAGGAATGAGGTCCTACAGATTTGACATTGAAGATCAAGTCAGAAACTGGAGCTTTTTTGGTCATAATTGTGACCCTCTGATATTTCCATACTGGTGTGCTGTGGGGGGAAAGGTTACACACAAATTTACAAACTTCTCATCCTTGCAGCAAACAACATGCAATGTCAGGTTTGCTTTGAAAGGCAAATTCCGTCAAAGAACACTTAGCCAGGAACCAAGAGCCCAGTTCCTAGATTCAGGTCAGCCCAGCACGGAACACCTGTGGAACCCGAACAAGTCTTCACCTATTTGACCCTCAGAATCCTCATCTGTAAAATCAAATTGTGGAATTTGGGAGTAATTCTGTGGTACTTGTGCCTGTGACACTGGGAATCTGAGTCTGAGGTTCCTGTGATGTGCTATAACAATATGGATCCATTGCCCTGCCCATATCTGTCACACAGTCAGAATGGAGGAAAACTTCCTGGCACCAAAGCTAGCAATTAGCCTAATGCACTCAAGGAATCCATTTCCTCCTGTCACGGAATTTGGTTCTTCTCTCTCTTCTCAACTACTTGTGGCTTATGCATTAGTCTTCTCTGAGGAAAACAACAAAATACACTGGAGGGAAATCCAGTTCTAACCAAAAGATGATGTGGTATACAATTCAGAATGGCGTTCTCCCTCTACGGCAAGGCAGTTCACCTGTCCTATAATACAGGCTTGAAATGCTCCTCAAAGGCTCCAGGAGCCCACGGGGAATTGAAAGTGAAAACAACTTCAATTTTCAGAGACTTTGGAGACTTTTCCTCATTGGGAGCGTGTGTGGAGATGAATTTTAAACACAAATCTGTGCTTATTGAGCTTGAAGTAAATTGGAATCTTGACCAAAAAGAATGAAGGTGGTTAATCTAATTTGAAGACTGGCTGCATGCAAATGAGTACATGTGAGCCTCTTGGGACCTGTCTCTCTCTATCACCAAAAACCCAGAGAGAGAGGAATGAAGCATTTATCTTCAGGGCAGGAAAGGTCCCCGAGAAATGCTGAGAGCTCGCTTCCAGCTCCAAAATGATGTGACTCTGTGGGTTTGTGACCCTGTGACTCTTAAAAATGACTTGATGGAAATAGAAAAACACCCCTAGCAGGCTCACAAATAATAGTAATACAAGTTACCCAAGCTAACCACTATTGTGTGCCTACAATATACCAGGAAATATTAACAGAGGTTCTCTTTCTCTCTGTCTCCTCTTTCTCTTTCTTTGTCTCTTTCTACAGCTCTCTCCACACAGTTAGATAGACATAGATACAAATACAGATATGTTGAGAGATGATATAGATATACATATGGCTATAGATATGGATATCATATGGGTGTGGGTCTGGGTATGGTTATGGTTATAGCTATAGCTATAGTTATAGATATAATTTTACTCAAAGGGTCCATGCAGTGAGCATTACAATTAGTATTATTAGATGAAATAATTAAAGATCAAAGTAGTTAAGTAACTTGATCTTGATCACCCAGCTAAAAAATAGAAGAGTTAGCATTTAAACTCCGGCCAATTTGACTCCAAAAATTTTCCACTGTTTCGTCCTCCAAAGGCATGTATTGGATATAGATATATTTGTGGAAACATAAAGTCTCAGGGAGCGAGACCCTTCTAACTAGTAGTAGTGGTTTAATCAGTAAAGTGTTTGATTAATGGTTGCTAGAAATACTCCCCAAAGAAAAGGAAACCTGGAGACAGTTTCCTGTGGGGATTAAATAAAACATGACAGCACTGTGCCTCAGAGAAGAAAGTGAGGAGCTTGAGAGGTCATTTTCTCCTAAGGGCGTTGCTACTGAAAATGTGATTCATGAACCAGTGGCTTTGGCCTCACCTGGGAGCAGGTGAGAATTGCAAACTCTGCCTTAGCCTACTGGATCAGAATCTTTCTCTTAACAATGTCTCCAAGTTACTCTTATTTACACTAAAATTTGAGAAGTACAAAGTTAGGGCACCAAAGTGGGAATGATATGTATTTTTAAAGCCTGGGAGGCAACTATGGGCATCCACAAATCTGGGCTCCTGGAGTGCTGTGATTCAGTGATTTCCTTTGCTTTTAAAAGGAACATGATTCATAATAATATTACATCATTTACTGAACACTGACTGTGCCTCAGGCACTGTACTAAACACTTACATGTATTATTTCATTTAATTCATATAAAAACTCTACAAGGTGGCCAATTATTACCCTCATGTTATAGATGAGGAACTGAAGCATACGGAGATCAAGTAACATGCCTAGGTTACTAGGCTGGTAAATGGTGGGTCTGGGATTTGAGCCAGGAAATGTGACACTACACCTTATGCTTATAGTTGATTAGTGTATTATACTGCCTCTCCAGTCCAAGCAAGACAATGTCCAAGAGAGTTAAATGGAGCATCATGTTTTAAGGATGTTACATGTAGCTACAGTTTTCAACAACAGCTTCACTATATTGGTGTACCCCTCCTCCCAACCCCCACCCATCCCGCCTAGTACCCCACCTTGCCACCATCAATTTTCAAGTCTGCAATTTATTACTAATTAAAAATACAATATTTGAGGATTAATTAAATAGTAAATTAAGCACAGTAACCAAGCAGCATCACCAATAATGGGCCGTCTTCTTATGACGCACAAACCTATCACCTGTATTATATTCTTGCCAAAAAAAAAAAAAAAAAA
>JAQZBX010055825.1:0-18327 GCA_029593785.1 Cabassous unicinctus | reverse complement strand
TTTCCATTTATTTAAAAAATGCTGGTGGAATTTTTATTGGTATTGCTTTGAATCTGTACGTCAATTTGAGTAGAATTGACATCTTAATGATGTTTAATCTTCCAATACGTGAGCATGGAATGTTCTTCCAATTATTTAGGTCTTTTTTTTTTTTTATTTCTTTTAACAATGAGTTGTAGTTTTCTGAATACAAGTGCTTTATATCGTTGGTTAAGTTTATTCCTGAATATTTAGGTTTTACCTGTCATATTTTATTTTCACCACTCTTTTGACACTTTCAGTTACTTTTATTGATATACTCTTGATTTCTAGACAGTTCCAGGCCTCTCTCTCCTGTCTTTTCTTTTCAGGCTGTAGCACACCTTTTAGTATTTCCTGCAAAGCAAGTCTCTTGGTTACAAACTCTCTCAGTTTCTGTTTATCTGTGAATATTCTAAACTCGTCCTCATTTTTGAAAGACAATCTTGCTGGCTATAAGGTTCTTGGCTAGAAGTATTTCTCTTGCAGTATCTTAAATATATCATACCACTCTCTTCTTGTTTCCATGGTTTCTGGTGAGAAATCAGCACTTAATCTTACTGGGTATCTCTTATATGTTATGCATTGCTTTTCTTTTGCTGCTCTCAGAATTCTCTCTTTGTCTTTGGCATTTGACATTCTGGTTAGTATGTGTCTTGGAGTTGGTCTATTTGGATTTTTTCAGGTGGGAGTACATCATGCTTCTTGGACATGGATATCTATGTCCTCCAATAGAGTTGGGAAATTTTCTACCATTATTTCTTCAAATAGTCCTTCTGCCCCTTTCCCCTTCTCTTCTCCTTCTGGGACACCCAAGATACATATTTTTGCATGTCTCTTGCTGTCGTTTATTTCCCTGAAACCTTGTCCAAGTTTTTCCAATCTTTTCTTCATCTGTTCTTTTTTATGTTCACTTTCAGAGGCCATTTCTTTAAGTTCACCAACCCTTTCTTCTGCCTCCTCAAACCTGCTATTATATGATTCCAATGTATTTTTTATTTTATTTGTTTCACCTTTCATTCCTATAAGATCTGCTATTTTTCTATGTATGCTTTCAAATCCTTCTTTATGCTTATTCAATGTCTTCTTAATATCCTTAATGTTTTTAGCCATCTCATTGCATTTATTAAGAAGATTTGTTTGAACATCTATGATTAGTTGTCTCAACTCCTTTATGTCATCTGGAGGCTTATCTTGTTCCTTTAACTGGGCCATATCTTTCTGTTTCTTGGTGTGGATTGTAATTTTTTTGTTGGTGTCTTGGCATTTGGCTTACTAGTGTATTTATTCTGGGTGCAGGTTTTCTCTTTAGTTTAGGGCTTCCTGCCCTTTCTCCCTTGCTGGTTGTGTAGTAGGAGCCAGGGATGTAGTTGGTACTATAAGCTGTGGAGGCTCAAGCTGCTTGCATTGCCCCAAGGACCAATGAAGCTTCTCACAACTTTCTCCTTTGCCAGGGGTAGGGACAGAGCCACAGCTGTGTGGAATAATCTAACTCATGCAGGCCTAGACTGTAGTTGCCCATAGAGACTGATAAAGCTTCACACCCCTTTCTCCCCTGCCTGGGGTGGGGATGGAGCTGCAGGTGTGGGCAGTAATCTATACAGTGCAAGATGACCGCAGTTGCCCCAGTAGACTTCCAAATATTCAGTCTACCAGCTAAATGTACCTGCATTTACCTGGATGGGTTGGCGCAGGGCCCGCCAGCTTCCTCCCTGCGAGGGGTGGGGCTGAAACCTAGGCTAGGGCTGCAGGCCAATTTGGGTGAGAGAAACCGGGCAGTCACTGTGATTTTTCAGTCAACCCGGCTTTTCCTCATGCTGGTTGTGGAGTCAAAATGTCGGCTACCAGCCTCCTTCTGACTTGGACAGTCTCAAACTTTAGCTGTTCTTAGGGTTATACTTTAGCCAGCCGAATTTACTAATCAGCAGCTGAGATCCATGGCCAGCCGTCTCTTCTTCCCCTGTTTTTGAGAAATGGAGCTTCCAATTCCTGCCAGAGAATAGTTCCTGAGGTGGCTTGCACTGCCAAAGTAAGATAATCACAGTGTGGCCTGTAGTTTCCCGGACAGGATGGCGCACCTCCCCCCAGCTTCCTCCCTGCTGGAGGTGGGCCTGGAGCTTAGGCTAGAGCTACAATCTGATCTATATGGAAAGAAGCTGGTCCCTACCAGCACTGTGATTTTCAGTCAGCCCCGCTTCCCCTTGTGTCAGGCGCAGAGTTAAGATGGCGGCTACTGGCCTCTTTCTGACTTAGGTTCAAACTTTAGCTGTTCTTAGGATTATACTTTAGCCTGCCGAATTTACTAATCAGTAGCTGAATTTGGTGCCCAACTGCCTCTTCCTCCCTGGTGTTTGGGAAGTGGAGTTTCCAATTCCAGCTCCTGAGGTGGCTTGTGCCTCCACTGGAGAATGGGCACTGGCCTCCGTGGCGTGGAGGGCTCTACTTACAAATCTTCTCTGTAAATGGGCAGTCTTCACCTTCCATTCTTTCAAGGATGTTGCAGGATGCACTTCTGGTCTCCTGGAGCTCCCAAACAAGTGCTCTAGTTAGTTCTGGGTGAACACCAACTGCCCCGTAGCAGGAGCTGCTTTTAGGAGTGCTTTACTATGCCGCCATCTTGCTGGTTGTGCCTGATTTTGTTTTAATTTGAGGTCTTTAAATAAAATTAAGACATAATAAAAAACAAAAAAGGAAAAAAAAAAGTAATCTAGAATATAGACAGGACACAGTAACTTGTCAGGTCTACCTTGAAAAGTAAAAATATTTGGGAAGCCTTTGAAAGACACTAAATTGTACTCTTAAGGTCATGCCAACTTTAGGAAACAATATTCCTACAGAGTAATATAAATGTTGCAACGTAAGAAAAAAAATACACCTTTATAATATTATGACAATACTAAATAGGGTTTAGCTTTTTAGGAGTTGGGGTAGGGGACTTGGGTAATGGCAAACTTGCAGGCTATAACAAGAGTTTAATTTTTTCTGAGCCCCCAGAGTGCCACCACTCCCTATTTTCCAGTGGAGGAAATGGGCTTCAAAGTACAGAATGGCTTCATATATTTACACATTTGCATTGACTATACAAAGTTTTATGTTGTGCATTTATGGCATGTAGCTGGTACTTGTTCCCAAAAATAATAATAATGTAATGGGTTTCATCACCCCCATGTAACACAGAAAACAGAATATTGATTATAGAATATTTTTTTCTTCAGAAGCCAAAGTAACTTGCAGTAAAACAGAGCCATTGGTTTAGTGTTTCCTCAAGATAGATTTTAGTGCAAGCTGTTATTTTGTGTGTTCGTAGAAATGGTTCAACACCTGCAGCTGATGAATTCAGAATTTTATGTGTTACTTTTCAATATTAGATCAGGTGCAAGATTGTTAAATGTATAGACCACTGTGGGAGAATTAGAGGTTACTAGCACTTGAAACTATAATATTGGAAGCTGAAGGTTAAGTTAATTTGGATTTGTAATTTTATTAAACCACCAACATTTTATTTTCAAAGTACTTGTAGGCATAATGAGCGAAACTTCATGCATATTTGTGAAGAAACATTTGGTTTTCCTTTTGGGAATGAAAGGCATTCCTTCATCTTTATTAATAACAGGTTACTGTTTTGCCTTACTGCTTAACTTAACATAGTAAAATAAAACAGACAGAGCTTGGAAAAAAATGTTTACAGATAAACAAAAGCTGGAGGAGTTCTTTACCAGAAGACCTGCCCTACAAGAAATACTAAAAGGAATCCTTTAGGCTGAAAGGAAAGGACACTAGACAGTATCCCAAAGTCATAAGAAGAGATAAATAACATTGGTAATAGTAACTACATAGGTAAATCTAAAATCTTGTATTACTGTACTTCTGGTTTGTAAACTGCTTTACCACCACCCCTCATATGACTTAATAGGCAAATGTGTAAAATAACATTATAAATCTATGTTAATGGACAAACAATATATAAAGATGTAATCTGAGACAATAACAATATGAAAGGGGAGAGACAGAGGTATATAGGAGTTAGTATGCTACTGATACTAGTTTTGTGCTAGTCAAACTAGGTTATTATTAGTATAAGTTGTTGTGGTAGTGTGAGGTTTTACGGGCCCCGGAAAAATCATGTTCTTGGAGCTAACCCATTCTTGTGGGTATGAACCTATTGTAGATGGGGTATTTTGATTAGGTTACTTCAGTTGAGGCATGGCCCAAAGGGGGATTTTAATCCTCTTATTGGAGTCCTTTATAAATGGGATGAATAGGGAGAGAGATACAAAGAGAAAGCCACAGGAATTGAGAGAAAGCCAGAGGAATCCAGAAGCTGAAACAACAAAACCCAGAAGAGAAGGGAGACCAGCAGATGCCATCATGTGTCTTGCTTTTTGATAGAGGAGTTCAGGATGGCCAGCTTCCAGTCTTCAGGGAGAAAAGCATCACCTGATTTTGACATTTTCATGGCCTCAAGACTGTAAGCTTATAAGTTAATAAATCTCCATTGTAAAAACCAACCCATTTCTAGTATAGTGCATTCTGGCAGCCTAGCAAACTAAAACAGATGTTCATTGTGATGACAAAGGTATATAAAGTAGCCAATAAGGAAATAACCAAAAGCAGAGAAAAGGAAAGAAGGGGATCTACATGTTACACTACATAAAAAGCCACTACATACAAAAAAGAAGCAGTAATTGAGGAACAAAAAGCATACAAGACATACAGAAAACAAATAGCTAAATGGAAGAAGTAAATTCTATCTTCTCAGGTAGTACCTTAAATGTCAATGTATTAAATTCCCTGTGATAGTTTGAGACTGTGTGTACCCCTGGAAAATCATATTCTTAAAGCCAGTCCATTCCTGTGCTTGTAAACCTATTGTGGGTGGGACCTTTGATTAGTTTACTTCAGCTAAGAGTCTTTTAATTAAGTTACTTCAATTAAGGCATGGCCCAGGGTGGGTCTTAATCCTCTTACTTGAATCCTTTATAAACAGGATGACTATGGAGAGAGAAACAGAGAGCCACAGAAGCAGGAAGCTGAAGGCAAGGAAGCCCAGAGGAGGAGGGAGAGTCCAGAGGATGCTGCCCTGTGTCTTGCCATGTGACAGAGAAGACCAGAATTGTCAGTTGACAGTCTTCAGGGAGAAAGCATCACCTGATGATACCTTGACTTGGACATTTACGTGGTCTCACAACTGTAAATTGTAAGCAAATGAATCCCTATTATAAAAGCCAACCCATTTCTGGTATATTGCATTTTAACAGCCTAACAGACTAAAATACTCCCCTATTAAAAGATGGCAGATTGGATGAAAAAGCATGATTCATCTATATGCTATATACAAGATACTCACTTTAGGTACAAAGATACAAAGAGGTTGAAAGCAAAAGGGTGGGAAAATATATTCCAGGAAGACAGTAATCAAGAGAGACCTTGAGTAGCTATATTTTTATCATATAATATAGACTTTAAGTCAAAAAGGATTACAAGAAGCAAAGAGAGATATTGTATAGATAAAGGTTAAATCCAGCAAGAAGATATAATTACTATAAACATATAAACACCTCACAACAGAACCCCAAAATATATGAAGTAAAAATTGACAGAATTCAAGGGAGAAATAGATGGTTCTACAGTAATAGAGATTTTAATAAAGCAATTTTAATAATTGATAGACCATCTAAGCAGAAGACCAAAAAGAAAAGAGAGGTTTGAACAACACTATTAACCAATTAGACCTAATGGGCATAAGGAGAACACTCTGCCCACAACACCAAAATACATATTTTTCTTGAATTTACATGGAGTATTTTCCAGGATAGACTACATATTAGGCCACAAACTAAATCTTAATAAATTTTAAACTGAAATCATACAAAGTTTCTTCTCAGACCACAAGGGAATAAAGCTAGAAATCAGTAACAGAAGGAAAACTAGAAATTTTTTAGATGTATGGAAATTATGGAAATTACATAACACATTATTAACCAACCAGTGTGTCAAGGAATAAATCACAAGGGAAATTAGGAAATATCTTCGCAAGTATAAAAATGAAAAACACAAAATACCAAAACTTATGAAATGCAATGAAGGCAGTGCTCAGAGGGAAATTCATAGCTCTAAATGCCTACATGACAAAAGAAGAAAGATCACAAATTATTAACCTAAGTCACACTTAAGGTAACTAGTACAAGAAGAGCACACTAAACCGAAAGTTAGTGGAAAGAAGGAAATAGTGAGGATTAAAGCACCAATAAATGAAACCAAGAATAGAAAAACAATAAAGAGAATAAAAAACAAAAGTTAGTTTTTAAAAAGCATTAATAAAATCAACAAACTTTTAGCAAGACTGACAAAGAAGAAGAGAAAGAAGACACAAATAACTAAACTCAGAATGAAAATTAGTATATCACTACCAACTCTACAGAAATATAATGATTGTAAGAGGATACTATGAGCAATTATATATGTCAACAAATTAGAAAACCTAGATGAAATGAACAAATTGCTGCAAGCATACAAATTACCTAGTCTGATGCAAGAAAAAAATAGAAAATCTTGACATATCTATACTAAATAAAGGGATTGAATCAGTAATCAAAAACTTCCCAACAAAAAAAAGTCCAGGACCAGATGGTTTCACTGCTGAATTCTACCAATCATCTGAAGCAGATTTAATACCAGTCCTTCTCAAATTCTTCCCCCAAAAAATAGAGTAGGAGAGGTAACTTCCTAACTCAATCTATGAGGCTAGTATTTACCTGATACCAAAACCATATATAGACAGCACAAAAAAAGAAAATTACAGACCAATTTCCTTTACAAATATAGATGCAACAGTATATTAAAAGGACTTTACACCATAACTATGTGGGTTTTAATCCAGGAATGCATGGATGGTATAAAACCAGTCAATGTAATACACCACATTAATAGAATGAAGGAAAAAAATATATAATCATCTCAATTGATGTTGAAAAGTTATTTCATAAAACTAACTTTCATGATTTAAAACAAACACTCAGAAAACTAGGAATAGAAGGGAACTTTCTCAACATGATAAAGAGCATTTATGAAAAACCCACAGTAAATATCATACTCAATGGTGAAAGACTTAAAGCTTTCCCCTAATATCAGGAACAAGACAAGGATGCCTACTTTTACCCCTGTTAGTCAACATTATTCTGGAAGTTCTAACCAGCGCAATCAGGCAAGAAAAAGAAATAAAAGACATCCAAACTGGAAAGGAAGGAATTATCCCTATTTGCAGATATGATCCTATATATAGAAAATCCAAAAGAATTCACAAGAAGGCTACTGCCACTAATAAAAGTACTTAGTAAAGTTTCAGGATACAATATAAACATGCAGCAGTCAGCTAGATTCCTATACACCAGTAGCAAACAATCTGAAAAGGAAATCAAGAAACAATTCCATTTTCAATAGCATCTAAAAGAATAAAATACCTAAAACAATCTTGAAAAAGAACAAAGTTGGAAGACTTACACTTCCTGATTTCAAACTTTACTACAAATTTACAATAATTAAAACAGTGCAGTACTGGCATAAGGATAGATATTTCGACCAATGGAATAGAACTGAAAGTCTTGAGGTAAATCCACACGTCTACAGTCAGTTGATATTCTACAAAGATGCCAAGTCCAATCAACGGGGAAAAGATGGTCTTTTCAACAAATGGCGCTGAAACAACTGGAAGTCCACATGCAAAAGAATGAATGTGGACCCTACCTCTCACCATATACAAAAATTAATTCAAAATATATCAATGACCTAAATATCATGGCTAATACTATAATAAGGCTTTCAAGAAAACAGAGAAATATTTTCAGGACCTTATAGCAGACAACGCATTTTTAGATTTCATACCAAAATCACAAGAAACAAAAGAAAAATAGATAAAATAGATTTCATCAAAAGTAAAAATTTTTGACATCAAAAGATATTATCAAGAAAATGAAAACACAACCTACAGAATGGGATATAATATTTGAAAACCATATATATGATAAGGGTTTAATATCCAGAATATATAAAGAACTCCTACAATGCAACAACAAAGACAAACAATCCAATTCAAAAATGGGCCAAAGGTTTGAATAGATTTTTCTCCAAAGAATATATTCAAATAACCAATAAATATATGAACAAGCCAGACACCTGGGAGTCCTAAAATCTCCTTTTCCTCACAACCCTCAGATCCAATACACCTCCAATCTTACTTCCTAAAGCTCTAGAATCCACCATTTCTCCCTCTTCCCATTACCTTCCAGACTCCTATGTTAGCCTCTTCTAAACTATTGGGTTCCCTCCAAACTTTTCTCCACCAGAAGTAAAGAGATTTTTAAAAATGCAAATCTAACAATGTTGCCCCAGCTAAAAGTCCTCCAAAGGCTTTCTGGTAACTTGGGATAAATATAAAGATGCAGCCTCATCTCCCACTTCTTCCCCACCTCCCTTTCTAGCTCCATACAAACTCTCCGCCCAGTTCTGGCTCCAACCATACTGGCTTGCAGGCATTATGTTTCTTTTCGCCACAGGGCTTTTGTACATAATGTTCCCTCTGCCTCACAAACTCTTCCCCTTCCCTAACTTCCATCCTGATGAGCTCTTTTTGGGTTCCAACTTAACCTCCTTCTTCAGACTGTGATCAAAGTTCACTTGCTTACTTAAGGAAACCTTCTCTGACCTCCCACACTTGTCCCTTCTGAAATTTATCATTGTACACTTTTTTGTGTTATTTGTGTGATTATTTGGTTAATGTCCACCTCCACTAATTGACTACGCTTCTTTAGTTCCTTTAGAAAATGCAAATTTGATATTACTTCCCCAAACTCCTTTTGTGGTTTCCCCTTGTCTGTAGTACAAAGTTTGGCTTATCTGCCTGCTTTGGTCCTGTCCCCTAATCTAGCACCTCTCTTCCACTGCCTTGATGAGCTCTCGTCACGATGATCCTTTATCCCTCAAAAGCACTTGTGTCAGAGCCTTAGCACATGCTGTTCCCCCTGCCTGGAATGCTTTTGCTCCTCCCTCCACCTCCTCTCCTTCACCAGGGTGCCCACTGAGCTTCCTTCAGAACTTGGCTCCAATACCACATTGTCAGGGCAGCCTCCATCCCATTCATACTGGCCCATGGTCTCCTGCTGAACTCTCCATAAGTCCCCTATACTTTTTTTTGGAGCATGTGTTATTATTTGTAGTAACTTTTCTTCCACTAAACCAGTAGTTCTCAAAGTGTGGCCTCAGGACTTTTGGGGTTCTTAAGATCCTTTCAGGGGTCCACAAGGTAAAATCTATTTCATAACAATGCTAAGACATTGTTTGCTTCCTTTACTCTCTTGCTTTGCTCTTATTCACTCAAAGGCATATGATCAAGTTTTCCAGAGGCCACATAATGGATGATTGCAACAGCCTGAATGCATTACTTCCTAGGTCTGCCCTGGTTTCCTCCCAACACTTCCCTCCAGGGAGCAGTATCTGGTGAGAAACATATATTAAGTCTGCTGTGTTCAAAATTTGTCTCCTTGGAAAGGCCTTTCTTGTCCATTTGTATTCACCCAAAGGTAACAAAAAAAGGTAGGGAAAGCATCCCTTCCCCATCTTCAAAACCATTTGCAAAACTTTCTGGGACAAGAAAATCAATCCAAACTTTTGTAGCTGGACCTGCAGCTCACAAGAATTGACTATCCTCCCACCTCACAGAATTTCTCACAGAACTAATCATTCTCTCTCTTGTGTTCTTCCTGAATGAGCTCATCTGCAAGGTCAAGGTAAAGGGAATGGGTACTCTAAGTGATTCTGGTCCAAGCAAAGTGGACAGAAGTTGCCCCAATCTCTAAAAGCAGGACAGACCATCAGGGGTCAATGTTGAGTATTTCAAGACTATCTGCACCTCCCTTTAACTTTCTGTAAAAACTGAGAACAACTTTCCCTGATGTCTGGCCTAATCCCAACAGTGGCTCTGTGTATCCAAAGGGCCAGAAGACTCCCAGTTCCTCAGGCAATATCAAGGTGCAGCCTCCAGGAGAGGACCTGTATGCTCCATCAGTTTTCTTTATGCTGAGATCCACTCCCAAAGAGGCCACCAGTTTCACCTTAGGATGCCCCACCCATGGTTGTTGGCCTTTCTTGTCCTCTCTGGATTCTTTCTGATGATCAGGACTCTCCAATGAGGAAAGAAAGCACCATGTGCTCAGAGTGCCTCAAGCCCTCACCAAGTTACCCTTTGGGGAAGGAGAATTTTAAGATGGGAGCCCAGCTCTGTTTCACTCAAGGATATAGGTGTCTCTGGCAAGTGTTCAGTTGAGAATGGGGCCACCTTTTTTCAGTAGTCACTGAGCACTCTTTGTAACATGCTTGTGTAGCAACTGGCCTGTCTCCCTTTGTTCAGCTCTGCTTGTAGGTATGAGCACTTGAGGATGGGTCCCCCTCTCCTGCACCACACAGCATACACAGAACATAAAAGACTCTTGGTGAACTGATGCCATAGTGGTAGTATCTTGTCATCTCCTAGATTCCACCCAGTATTCTTTGTTTTCAATAATGTATTGGATTAAAACCTCACATCATATTTCTTTTACCTATTAAGAAGTATCCTTACTCTTCATGGGTCCACACCAGTCTCTGTTTCTAAAACATTGAAGGGATTAATTTAAAAAGCTTCTGGTGCAAATATTCTCACTGACCTGATTTTGTGATAATCAGTGTAGGCTAAACATTTGATATATTAGAAATCATGCATGTGTCCCCAGACCTAGTTTTTCTCCCTAGGTCTGGTTTTTAGAATGCTGGTGATAAACTAAGGCTGATTTATTATATGACCATCCTGTATGAGAAAAGACTGTAACTTTGGGTATCTTTGGTCAACCTTAAGAGATATAGCAGGGGGACAGATGTGGCTCGGATGGTTGGGCGTCTGTCTCCCATATGGAGGGACCTGGGTTTGCTCCCTGGGACCTCCCAGTAAAAATTAAAAAAAGAAAAATATAGAAGGCACATGAGCCACCAATCCCTGTGTGCGGGTGCGCCACCAGGCCCCGCGAGCCATGCAGCAAGATGATGACGTAACAGGGGAGTGACACAAGGGAAAGCCAAGATGAGACGCACCAAAAAACCAGGAACTAAGGTGGCACAGGTGGTAGAATGGCCTCTCTCTCACATCAGAGATTCCAAGGATAGAATCCCAGTAAAGACAGGAGTAGAAGGATGAGAAGAGAGGGCAGGAAATGGACACAGAGAGTTGCCCAGTGAATGGACAAAGAAACAGCAAAAATGGGGGGTGGTAAAAATGGATAAAGGTAGACAAACAAATAAATAAATCCTTTAAAAAAATGTCTAGGGGAGGAAGATACGGACTATAGTTAGTAGTAATACTTTGATGATATTTTTTCATGATTTGTTAATAAATATTTCACAGCAATGCAGGGTGTTTGGGGAGGGGCGATGTGTGGGAGTCCTGTATGATGTTATGCATGTTTGTTTTGTAAGTTCACGATGTTTACTGAACACTTATAGTTTATGTATGCTCATGTATGAATGACACACTTCAATAAATTGTTTTTTAAAAAGTTACTAAGAACATATTGGCAAGAATATATTAATATCCACTGACTATGTTCAAGAAGAATAATCTTTAAAACAAGTCTCTTAAATTTGTAAACATGACAAATTCAGTGAAAAAAAAAAAAGCATCTGACCATTGGTACTCATTGAGCCATGTTTGGAAGGAGAGTCTTTTATTTATTGAACCAGCCTTTTGGGGCCAGCACCAGAGGCAGAAAGAACTCCTCACTGTGTGATTGACTTGGGGTTGTGTGAAAGTCTTGGGGTTCAAGGCAAGATAAAGGGAAAGGCCTTGAATAGCAAAAACAAGCCTTTCCCCAGGCACCCCAAAATCAAGACTATTGCCATGTGTCAGTGTCTTAGTGCAAGTAGAGAACAATGACCCATGGAAAGGCCATTTGTGGTGATGGAAGGAGCTACACAAAAGACAGAAACATGGGCTAATAGCCCAGCTATGCCATTTACTTGCTGTCCAACCTTAACCAGACCTCACCAATATCCTCATTTGAAAACTAGACATAAAAATTCCTCCCATGTGAGACTCAAGAAAATGTGCTTTGCTAAATAAGACAATTTCTTGCACTGACCAGGAAGCCAAGAATGGTGCTAATTTCTCTTAGCAGTATCATGTGTGATCCAGAAAGGCACATAAAATTAAACATCTAGCCCTCTCCCACTCCACCTCCTTTCTCTCTGTTCCTGGCTTCTGACATGAAACCAGTCTGGTCATTTGGGAATGCATGCCTTTGTGGGGAAAGGGCAGAATGGATCAGACAGTTCCAATCGCAAGCCTTGCTGTGAACTCACTAGCAAATCATGATGGTGGAGACAATTGTTTTGGCACAAGGACTCCACAGCCCCTGTCACCCATGCCTTCCTGCCCTCTAAAGAGTGGTTAACTGAGCCACAGATCTGGGAATGACCTTTACTCAACCAGGTAGTACATTATGCCAAGAGAATGTTTCCATCCATGATGGACCATTCTGGGGGCTGACTCTGTAGGACAGGAATGGAGCTTCCTTGCTATATTGGATAAGCTTCTCTGTGGATAGGCCCTCAGCAGAGGTGGGAAGCATGAATGGGCAGACCTGGGGCAACAGAGTGAGCCAGCCAAAGGGTCTCTCTTCCACTTCTGCAAGGTTCTGAAAGGCCCTGTAGCTACATGTAGAGGCAGCGTTGTGATGAGCTAGCTGCAAAGACTGAGAGGCCAAGAAGTCTTCAACCTGCCAAGGGACTTGGGCCAGCACCACAGCCCCAGATGGCACATTTATAAGATCCAGCTGCACATTCTGCCTTAGATAGGTGGCAGTCAAGAAAGGACAGGGAGCAGGAGGTTCCTTGGAGCAAAGGTCTGAGATGTTGAGCAGCAGAATATCATGTGGAAGGTGATTGGACAAGGTGAGCAAAGACTGACCCAATCCCAGCTTGGCCCCAGCATGGTCCAGAAGGAAGGTAGATGTCCACACTGAGCCAGAAGAGACTTCTCTGCACCTTTTCTGTGAACGGAAGCACCAGGCCTGTACAATGTGCTGAAACCATGCACACCCTTAAATCCACCTAAGCATTCTTCCTCTTCCTCCTCACCAGTGAGGAAGAGTCGGTGCTGAGACTTGGAACAAGTTGTCTTTCTCTCTGATTATCTCTTCTTTCATAATCAGCACATCCTATATCAAAGAGTTGTCACAAGGCTAAAATAAGAAAACACTATCGTAGTGAGTTTAATTTTGTCCCCTGTCTTAGTTTCCTGGCTGCTATAACAAATACCACAGAATGGGTTGACTTAAAAGGAATTTATTGGATCAAAGTTGGGAAAACTATAATTCCAAAATGAAAGTGTCAGTGAATCTATGCTTTCTCCCAGAGTCTGTAGTGTTCTGGTGCTGACTTGGCTTGCCATAATCTTTGGGATTCCTTGGCTTGCCTTTCTGCCTCCTGTAACATGTCAATCTCTTTCTCTTTGTGTCTGTTTTTCCAGTTTCCACTGACTACTGGCTTCTTCCTGTTTTTCCTTCTCTGACTAACTGTGGCCAAATTTCTTCTGCTTAGAGGACTCCAGTAATATGCATTAAGAGCACCCTGATTCGGTTGGTCCACACCTTAACTAAAAATATCACCTTCAAAAGGTCCTACTCACACTCATAAGAACACAAATTAAGATTAAGAAAATTTCTTTTGTTAGAGTACATAATTCAACCTACCACACCCCCCAAAAGGTAATGTTCAAATCCTAGCCCCCCATTCCCATAAATGTGATCTTATTTGGAAATAGGTTCTTTGAAAATGTGATCAGTTAAGATGATGCCAATATGACTGGTGTTTTGCTTTGCTAAAGGCTGCCAATGCAAAATACTAGAAATAGGTTGGCTTTTGTAATGGGAATTCATTAAAGGCTGTGAAAATGTCCAAATCCAGGCATCATCAGGGATACTGTCTCACCAAAGTTTGGCTGCTGGTGATCCTGGACTTCTGCCATGTGGCAAGGCAAAATGGCGACCAGTCTCTGCCTTCTCCAGGCTCACTTTCTCTCTGAGCTCAGCTGTGGGCAATAAGACATATGTGTTGTCTCCTCACTCTCCTCAAGGCTTTGTTGCTTCAGCTTCAGCTGTTCTGCTGATTCCAGCCTCTGGCCTTTCTCTCAGCCTCTGAGTTTCTCTTTCTATGGCTGCAGGAGATCCTGGAGTCCTCTCTCACATGGCAGGGTAAAATGGCAGCTCTTTCTTTGTGTGTCTATGCATGTTTCTCCCATTTAAATAGGCCTCCAACAAGAGGACCAAGACCCACCCTGATTCAGGCCTCACTGAAGTACTCCAATCAAAGGTCCCCAACTGAATTAAATAAAATCAAAGCATCCCACACCCACAAGAATGGCTTAGCTTAAGAACATAATTTTCTAAGGTCCACAAAAGACTCAGACCAGCATAACCAGTGTCCTTAATAGAAAAATTTGGACACAGAGACAAGCAGACAGACACAGAGGGAAAACGCCATATGATGACAGAGGCAAGCCAAGGCAAACTACCAGAAGCTGGAGAGGGAAAGAAGGATACTTACTTACAGATTTCAGAGAGAGTATAGCCCTTCCAACACCTTAATTTCAGACATTCCAGAACTGTGAGTGAATAAATTTGTTTTAAACCACACAGTTTGTGGTACCTTATTATGACAGCCATAGGAAACTAAGATATCTAATAAATAAGGATGTCTCCTGAGTGCATGGATGCAGTTGAGGCCATCTAATTGTACCTGCTCATCTTGGTGTACCTTCTTCCCCATGAGGAATCACAGAAGTGGCCACTTCTGATTGGGGACCAGTTCCTACTGAAGACTAAGACAGTCTGGTCCAAGACCATAGTGGCAATCAAGCTTATGCTTTGCTCTCTGTGGCCAAGACTCTATTTTTTACTTTGGTTGTGAAAAATGACTCCCATTCTTGCTCCCCGCCCCCCATGGAGCAAGGCTAGGTCTCCCTGCCCAGTCTTTCTGAAATTGGGAACTATGTCTTCTTGGCTGGTACCCTATGCCATGTTTTCCTGTTAAGAGCCTGAGCTCAGTTCCTGCTGATGTCAGTCACTTGCTGTCACTACCTCTAGGATGGATCCTGCTCCTCACCCCAAAGTGGGCTCCATCTTCTGCAGTTACAGCCTCCTCAGCAGCTCTAGGCAGCCCTCTCCTTCAGAAACTCAGAGGAAAGCTAAGAAGTACATGCCAAGAGATAAGGACCTCTTGAAATTACTCATAATGACTTGGAAAGGAAAACTTATATTTGAAAAAGACAAAGAAAAAATGAAAAATTAAATATCAAAGTGAATAGCGCAAAACTCCCAAAGCTGTCTCTCAAAAAGGTAAGCTATGATTTTCTTTAAGATCTGCACTCTGGGCAGTCAAAGCCAGCAGCAAAAGGATGGGATGTGACAACAGACTGCTTGAGGTCAAGTCCCAGCTTTACACCTTCTTGCTGGACAAATTACTTAATCTCTCTGTGCCTCAGTTACCTTTTGTGTAATTGGGGATAATTAGTAGATGTAATCTCATGGGAAAGTTGAGGAGTAAATGAGTTAATTCATGTAAAGCAATATGATAATGCCTAGTACATAGTAAATGATTAGTCAATGTTAGTTCTTAAACTTATTATTATAATCTTCTCCTAGTTCTTTTCCAGATGGGAGGAAGAACTGTTTACAGTCTAGGCAGAGCCAGACTGAAATAATTGTTCAGAAGAACCCAACTGAATGCCAAAGTTCCCTCGATGGCTTCCTGGAGACCTGCCCTGAGTGGCAAGGCTGCGAAACATGGGCTCTGAGTGCTGGAGCAGCAGACCTGAGGTAGCTGGATTGAACCGCACGAGAGGACCACCTCACTACAGCCTTCCCCCCACTGGTCAAAGATTTTATAATGTTATAGTATGTGCTTTCCTTTCCATGAAGAAAACCTCCTAGTAGTCTTCAGATGATGGTGATAGATTAGGTGCCAAAGTCACCTAGTACAGCTGTGCAAGCATCAGAACAACCAACTTCCCTCCTGAAAGTTTTCCCAAAAGCACCTTGTGGTCCTCTGCACAGAATCCTGAGTCTCCTCATGATTAGCTGTGCTCTTACTGCCATGCCTTGCTTTCAGGGGTGTGGTCTGAAAGCTTTCATTTCACTAAGCTGGGACCAGAGTACAATGCCATGGTTCTCTGAGAAAAGATAAGGAGAGTCATACATTATTTTGAAAGAAAAAAGGAAGGAACGACATGTGGCTCTTAAGTCTTCCTCTCTAACACAGAGGACTTGTTAATATTCACAACTGATGAATTAGTGGGATGGATAGGCTTTTCCTCATGAGCACAGTGACTTTCCTCCACTTACCTGTCATGGCTTCACCCTGCTCACATCAGCATCTTTCTTCAAACAGCTCTTCTCTCCAGGCAATCATTGTAAAATACAGAAATATTAATACCTTTATTTCTGAGCACTAAAGCAATGAATTCTCATTATAAAACTTCATATATTTAAGAAATATAATATAAAAGTGAAATTTCTTTGTAATACTACTCCATCCTCTCAAGATAACAATCATTCATTACTAGTAGATTGCCATCATTGGGAACAACTGTGAATGCAAAAAAATTTTGAACATCAAAATCATCCATTAGAGAAATTAGCCTCAAAAACACACTCTATTATTTTGAACAACAGGAGGCAATGGCCCCAAAGTAGCAATTTGCTATTACTAAAAGAAGTTAAAATAGAAGAATGGAAGGCAGGCTGTGTCATATGATCAGAAGTGGCAAAATCCCACCAGACCTATTTCAGTAATATATGATTCTGCCTAGAATCATGAAAAGAGGTTAACTTTGCTTTAACATGTTATTTAAGAAAGAAGTGTGATGCAAGGATCCACAATTACACATTTAGCTCCTTTTCATCACCCACCAAATCTTCATTGACTTGACCAAAAAGAGATGCAAATTGGGGAAGAGAATATATTGATGCAAGAAACATGCCAGAAAGCTTTAGAAACTTTTATTTCAGGACACACTGGATTGATGTAAGGACTGACCAGCCCCTCAGGCTCCACAAGCGAATTGGCTGTAGCTGAAAATGAGGATGGATGGAGGAACAGTTGGATAGGAATGGGGGAGACCCTGACCCTAAGTGGCCTTTGGAAAAGCACAAAAGCAGACACAACACACAGCACTGATTCCCAGAATATACTTTTTGAGTGTGGTGTGTTAAGCAAAAGCATTAACTGTCAATGGTTTTGCCAGAAAATGTCAATGGTTTTGCTATTGTCCTAACCAAGATGGCATTGCCACTGCAAACACAGATGAGGAACTCAGGTGAGGAGATGTATCTCAGTCCTGGTGGCAGCTCACTCTGAACTCTTCTCAGGCAAATGGACCTCCAAAACAGCAAAGGGAAATGTGAAGGTTAGGCTAATGTGTCAACTCAGTCAGGAACCAGTGCCCAACTGTTTGGTCAAGCAAGCACTGGGCTCATTGTAATACAAGGACATTTAATGGATTTTAATCATAAGTTAGTTGATTGCATAGATGGCTGATTACATCTATAATCAACTAAGGAGATTGCTGTCAGCAATGAGTGACATTTCATCCATTGGGCTGAATGCCTTAAAAGGAGAGGTGATTTCAGCATTCAGAGAGAGAATCTCCATCTCTACTTCAGATATCCAGCAACTACTGGATAATTCAATGAGGACCTTCATCTGAGTCCCTGGCTTGCAGCCTGCCTTATGGAATTCAGACTTGTGCATCCCTACGATTGCATGAGACAATTTTATAAAATCTCATTCTATTTACAGATGTGTCCTGCTGATTCTGTTTCCTTAGAGAATCCCAACTAATACAGGAACTTTAACTAAATCCAGGCATGTTTCATTCATTTGTTCTGGACCTGAAATACAGACTACTCTCCATCCTTACAAGCAAAAAGAAAATCATCAAACGTTGAGGAAAGATTCTCCTATTAAAAATGTTCCTCCAAAAAAAGAAACTTTAGAATATGTCTGTCATATTTTTTTATCTTTTACTTATAATTATTACTTCTAGATTATTTTGCTTGACTGCAAATCCAAAGCTCAATATTTTCCATTGTAGTAGTCTCAGGGCTTACACAGGCCATGCTTAATAAGTCTTTCTTGAATGAAAGAATGGCTACAGACTCTACTGCTACATGGACAAGCCATACTTTATTCATCCAAACTCTGACAGACACTAATTTTTTCTATTTGGTC
>JAQZBX010055824.1:0-10627 GCA_029593785.1 Cabassous unicinctus | reverse complement strand
GTCCATGGAACAAAGAAGGTTAAGAACCCCTGCTCTAGATCCATGTGTAGAAAGCTGACTCATTTATTTGGTAATCTTTGATTTTTTTTTTTAGGTTCTGGGACTGGGGATTGAATCCAGGAAGTAATCGCTCAACCAATGAGCCACATCGGCTCCCGAGTTGGTTTTCTCATTTGTTTGCTTGTTGTTAGCTGTTTTGGTTTTTTTTAGGGGGTACCAGGAACCGAACCCGGAACCTCCCATGTGGGAAGCAGGCGACTTCTTGAGCCACATCCGCTTCCTAAGCCTTTGAATTTGACTGTTACACACAGCTAAATATAATCCCTAATATAGTGAGATACAGAGAAGATAAAGCTCTGGGTGATCATTCCCTGATTTTTTTTCTATTTTACATAGAGTATTTCCACATAAGGTTGTCAGACTGTCAGACTGGAAAAAACCTCTAATTCACAGAGCACTGGGTAATGTACTCAGAGGGGTTTTGCCTCATTAGTAGGAAAAAACTTGCCCTGACTAAATGCTGCATTAGTTTCACCTAGCAAAGCTTAAAAGCAAGAGATAAAAGGATATGTTTCCAAGTAACTTATCTGCATCCCAGACCAAAGAATATTTACAGGAATACAAAAATATCTAGCACCCAACAAGGTAAAATTCATGTGCAGCATCCAATCAAACAGAACCAGGTAGGTGAAGGAGGAAAATATACAACTCAATCAATCAATACAAACAATTGCAAAAATGACACAGATGACAGAATTAGTAGACAAGGGCACTAATACAGTTGTCATAACTAGATTCCATACGTTCAAGGATGTAAAAGAAAGATGGTAAGTAGAGGCATGCATTATGGAAGCATTTTTTAAATGGAATTTTTACAAATGAAAAAATACAATGTCTAAGATGAAAAATACATTGGATGAAATTAACAAAAGCAAATAAGGCACTGCAAAAGGGTTAGGGAACCTGAACACATGGTAATAAATATGGCACACACAAAAATTAAAGAGACTGAAAAAAAATGAACAGAGAATCAGTGAGCCATAGGACAACTTCAATCAGCCTAATATACATATAACTGGAGTGCCCAAATAAGAGTAGAGGGAGACAAAGTATATTTGAAGAAATAATTGCCGAAATTTTTCCAAATTTGATGAAAACTATAAGCCCACATATTCAAAAGCTCAATAAACCCCAAGTACAAGAAATCATGAAAACAGCACACTGAAGTAATCTTTTCCATAAAATTAAACAGGAGGGAATACGTCCCAACTCATTCTGTAAGAATAGCATTACCCTGATACTAAAAGCAGACAAAGACATTACTAGAAAACAAAACCACAAAAACCTCTCATGATAGTAAATTAACAAAAATTTTAGCAAATTAAATCCAACAATATATAAAAAGGATAATATATCATGAACAAGTGAAGTTTACTCTAGGAATGCAGGGGTTTTTTTTAATATTAGGAAATAAATCAGTGTAATTCATCATGATTAGCAAGCTAAAAAACAAACCATACCATCATTCAGTGGGGGAAAAAGCATTTGACAAAATCTAACAACCATTCCTGACTCAAAAAAACAATCCTTAGAGAAAACTAAAAGAACACTGCCATAATGGTAAAGGGCATCTATGAAAAGCTTACAGCAGTGTTGCAGTTGGGCAGTTTGATGTAATTATGAATTCCAAAAATATAATTGGATCATGCTTGTAAACTGATCTGTTAATCTGGGCATGATTAAGTTACGATTAGGGCGTTGACTGGGCCACGTCAGTAGGGCATTGAGCCCCACCCTTTGGTGGGTGGGGAATTGAATATAAAAGGCAAGGCAAAGAACAGAGTTGAAGCAGTTTTTGAGAAGCAGTTTTGATGTTGGAGAAAAGGCCCCAGAAGAGAAGTGAGCCATTCGGCTGATAGTCTACAGCTGACCTTGTAGAAGAAACAGAGGAGCTAAGCCCGCAGAGAAACGCAGCCCCAGGAAGAGAGGAACACAAGAAGCCTGAACCCTGGCAAACATCGGCAGTTGTCTTGCTCCAACACGTGGCAATGAACTTTGATGAGAAGAAACTTAACACTTTATGGCCTGGTATCTGTGGACTTCTACCCCAAATAAATACCCTTTATAAAGACCAACCCATTTTTGGTATTTTACATTAGCACCCCTTTGACTGACTAACACAAGTAGGGGCAAAGAAGGTCATGATATCCTGATAAAGGGGTCAAATCAACAAGAAGACAAAATGATTACAAATATACACACACACACACACCCCTAACAGCAGAGCCCCCAAAATATACAAAGCAACTAATGACATATTTGAAGAGAGAAATATATGGTCCTATGTTAATAGTAGGAAATCTCAATACAACGCTTTCAATAATGGATAGACCATCTAGACAGAAGATCAATAAGGAAATAGAAGACTTGAATAATACTATAAACCAGGTAGACCTAATAGACATATATAGAATACTTCACCCATTAGCAGCAGAATATACATTCTTCTTGAGTACACATGGATCATTCTCCAGGACAGACCATATGTTAGGTCACAAAAAGTCTCAATAAATTATAAATATTGAAATCATACAGTATGTCTTCTCTGACCACAAAAGAATGGAGCTAGAAATCAATAAATGGGAGAAATGGAAAATTCACAAATATGTATAATGGATAAATGAAATCTCAATAAATATCCTGGCAAACTATTTTGTAAACCTTGAAAAGCTGATTGTAAACTTTAAGTAGAAATCAAAAAACCTAACCAAAACAACTTTGAAAAAGCAGAACAAGGTTTGAGGACTATATTACATGATTTCAAGATTATAAAGTTATAATAATCCAGGCAGTATGATGGCATATAGACAAATGGATCAATGGAACAGAATACATAGTCCAGAAACAGACTTATATTTATATTTGCAACTGATTTTTGACAAAGGTGCTAAACTATTCAATGAGGAAGGGATAATCTTTTCAACAAATGTGCTAGTACAAGTAGATATCCATATGCAAAAATAAAAACAAAACTGAACCTCAGCTCTTCCTTTCAAAATTAAAATTAAAATAGACTTAAATAAGAGCAAAATCTTTAAAACTTCTAGAAAAAAATCTTAGTGACCTTGAGTTTGGAAAAGATTTCTTAAAAACAATACAAAAAAAAGCATACATTTTGAAAGGAAAACTCGATAAATCGAGCTTCATCAAATTTAAAACTTTTACTCTTCAAAAGACACCATTAAGAAAGTGAAATTGTACAAACCACAGACTAGGAGTAAACATCTGACAAAGACAAACAACCAAATAAAGAAATGAGCAAAAGATCTGAATATATATTTCACCAAAGAAGATATACAGATGGCAAATAAACACGATAGATGCTCAACATTATATAGTCATTATGGCAAAGTAAATCAAAACCACAGTGAGATTCCAAAATACCTATCTCATGTGAATGCTATAAGAATTAAATGAGTTATTATTTGTAAAGCACATGGAACAGCACCAGAGCATAGTGAGCACTCAATAATCGTTGACATTTATTAACAGCATTTGAACCCAATCTTGTTCAGCATCCACATTCCTACACACTATAATGCCTCTCATTAGTTGATTTACTCATTCAACCAACATTTAACATATGCCTGCTGTGTACCAATATGTTCCTCTCCCTCATCTCCTGATTTTAAAAATGAAAAAATACTAAATTCCAAAACATCAATCTCAAACTCTAAAATGCTTCCAAAGTTTATAAAATTAAGTAAATACTTACAGATTAATACGGGTATAATAAAACTATGGTCAGGGTTACAATCGAAATAGTTTTATATTTAGCAAAATCATTCTGAGTGGGAGTTTAACACTTTCTGTTGCTTATCTTATCAATCAAGCGCACAAATAATATCAGGTATAGTACTTCTCAGTCAGGACTCTGAAGTCCCCAAGTTGCCAGAACCTCAAATTCCAAAATAAAATCCTGAGGCTAGACAACTTTCTCATCAAATCAATCCCATCATCTCCTTCCTTTTCTGTTCCTTTGTAAAAAGATAATCTGTGTACCTGGCTGTGTCCTCATTATGTAGCAAGCTCCTTGAGGCAAGAAACATGACTTAAGTAACTTTATACCCCGCACAGTACCTATGACTATAGAAACAATGATTAATCCTTTTATCTTCAGTGCTTAACATAGGGAAGGTAGTCAAACATTTTAATAATTACACAAGTGAACTAAAACTAGATTACTCCTTTCTTAAAGGCTTATTTTACTGATACCCTTGACACTCCCTAATGTCCTATATAGGTTTTCAATATATGTTCAGTGAATTTTAAAAGTAAAATAAGAAAAAGGAAAATTCAATATAAAAACTTGCATCCAAAAACCAATGATAAATAAAAAACATTGTAACAAAGCATCCACAAAGACTACTATTTCTGATTATAAGGCATAAGAGAAATGCTGAGGGAAAAATAACTGTCAACCTAGACTTTCATGTACAACTAGCATTCACGAATAAGAGCAAAATAAAGATTTTCAGACAAATAAAAACATAATTTACCACCAACAGGCCCTCCCTTGAGGAACTTCTAAAGTGCACTTTAAGAAGAAAGAGATTCCGAAGAAAATAAGTTCTGAAGAGCAAGGGAAAAAGCTGAGCAAGAAATTGGGAAGCCTAAACAAATGTGAACTATATAAAACAAGAATATGCATAATTTTGAGAACTGAAAAGAACAAGGTGGAATTATAATACTGAACAACAATAACACATGAGAAAGAAGGGAGTGGTTGAAGTCATTCACCCACAGTGGGCGCTTACTATTTTGTATGCTCAGAAACCCCCTTCTGGAAACTTGTCCCTTCTTCCACCACCACGTCCAACCATCCACTTGATTACTGAGAGTGTTATCACATTAGGACATGGCCCCACACCCTTGGCCATACCTGATGGTCCAGAGCTAGATGAGCACTAGAAATTATAAATCAATAGCCAAAAGAAGCAAAGAGTAGGTGCCAACAGATATGGAGTTGAGCTCAGGAAAGTGCTGCCTGTGCCTTGCTTTGCCCACCTTTGGTCTCTGCTTTCTGTCTGAAATGCTGCTTCCCTTTTTTCCACTTGTCCAAGCCGACATTCTTTGAAGGAACCAGCTAGAGCCCTCCCTGTGCCCCCTCAGCTTGTCATCTTTCCCTCTATAAATGATAGGAGTGGATGGGATAGCAGTGTGCAAGGCACTGAACTTACATATCTACAATGGAACATCATTATTTGCTGTCTCTCCACTCCTCATGGGAAAGAAGTCATGTGGGAGGCTGGCACTCAACTGCTTGAGCCACATCTGCTCCCTGTTAATGCCTTTTTTAAATTAGTAATACTTCATTGTATAATATGACATATTATAATGTATAATAACATGTCAAGCAATATTTACAGAATTTCTATGCCTATTCAGACACTATAAAGAAATGTTACATTAAAGACATCATATAGGGAAGCGGGTGTGGCTCAGTGGATAGAGCCCCCGTTTACCATATGGGAGGCCCGGGTTCGCGTCCCGAGGCCTCCTTGTGAGGGCACGCCGGCCTGAGCGGTGTGGTGGGCTGATGCGGCAAGACCTCACAGCAAGGGAGAGATAAGCAGACACAGAGAAGACACGCAGCGAATGGACACAGCAGCACAAGCAGCAAGGGGGGGATAAATAAAATAAAATAAATAAATCTTAAAAATAAAATAAAATAAAATAAAGACATCATATATTAAAACTGTAATTTGTACATCATAGTGAGATATACCCTGTGGTCTTTTGAAGCAGTATGTTCACCAGAAAAATAAGGTCTTGGGGCCTTTTGATAAGGTTACTTCCGTTAAGGTGTGTGTGGCCCAGCCCAAAAGGATCCTGTTCCTGGAGTCCTTTATAAACAGAATGAATTTAGTCACGAGAGAAAAAAGCCGCAGACGAGCAGCCAGAAGCTGAATATCAACAGAACAAGAAGACGTCGCCATGTGCCTTGCCATGTGACTGAGGACCAGCCCCAGAAGCCACATCTCCGGGGAGAAAGTATCGCCTTGATGACACCTTGATTTGGACATTCTTTTAGTCTCAAAACCATAAGCTAATAAATTCCCATTTGTAACCCGACCCATTTAATGGTATTTGCTTAAGCAGCCTAGGAAACGAAAATACACCCCAAGGACGAAAAAACGAAAACTGCAATAAAATCCTAAACTGTTAAAAAAAAAAAAAAAACACGACTATATAAATCATGCTATTAATCCATTTTTTCAGTCTTATTTCCTTACCATATTAAAACAAAAGAACAAAATGTTCTCTCTTCTCTCTTCCTCACAACCAGTTATATTTTGGATAGTGGCTACCCCAGGGATCTGGGCCCTAAAGGGAAGATAACAATGGCAAGAAGCAGAAGCTCCCAACTGATCCTTAACAACCACATAGCATGAGCAAGAAATAAACCTTTGTTGTTTTAAGTCACTGAGATTCTGGGGTTACTGTTCACAGCCTATTCAGACTGACACAGTCTGAAACTTAATAAAAATTACATTGAAACCCCGTAATGTTCATTCCATTCATTTCAAGAAATTTTAGTGTCAGTTCTCTGACCATGCACATTAAACTATCATACTATTTCCCCAGATATCAGAAAAATGAACACACTTCATGTACCATTTATTTAAAATAGACCAGTTTATTCCCAAACCATTAAAGTCTATGTGACCCAAATGTTAAAGAAATCATTTAGGTTGACACCAGTATTTCTCAAAACTCTTTGGCTTAGCAATTATAAAGGATGAGGGGTGAGAACCTGAATTCTCTGAATTTGAGTGTGTGTGTCTTTTTAAGTCTGTTGGCCCCAGACTTTGAGATGCCTGCATATAATGAGTGTTACTAACAGCAATGTGTTACTCAAGTAAGCAATGGTGGGGGGGCGGGGCAGAAGGTGGGCTGAAACCCTTGTTCTAACTAGAAGAATCATGCAAAATCCAATTTCACTATCTGACTTCGAACAAGGTTCTTAACACTTCTGAGCCTCAGTCTCCTCACTTTCAAAATGAGAATTTCATCATCTACCATAGTTAGTGGGAAACTAATGTGCGAAAAGGTTCTGGCACATAGTAGACACCCAAATATTACTTCCCTCGCTTCCAAGATACAGTCTGAAATTTACATAAAAATTTTTATATCCTCCATGCCAGAAGACATGGCCTTTATGAAAGAGGAAGAGAAAGGCAAAGGAGACTCGGTTGAAATGAGAACCAAGGATAAGATGAAAAAGGAAATGGATGAGATCACAGATTACCAGGATAACAAGAGATTCAACTGCAGAATTAAAATATTCACACGATGGAAAAATATTTTTAAATAAATATTAGAGGATATAAAGAAATGAACTGTCACTGCGGCTACAGAGGTCAAACCCAAGAATCTCTCCTAGAATGCAAAGTAAAATGACAGAGAGATGAAAACGTTGAGACGACAGATATGGAGGATGGAGGATGGAGATCTAATCGAAAACTATACATGTTCCTAAGGAACCAGAATAGAAAGAAAAACAAAGGCACAAATGAAAAAAACTTGAAGGAACTGAAACAAAACTGAGATGTTATTAGGTGCTTTTAAAACTTTTGTTTAAATATCTGTATAATACATGCATATACTCAGAGGTACTAGAAGGCAAGGAAACAATATTTTCTCTTACCAAACTCCTTAACAAACCAATTTGGCAAAATAATCAGCACTCTCCATTCCCTCTTTTATAAAGCCTTCTGATAAGTTACTGAACATTCTACTGCCACTAGGTAAGCTTATTTTTTACCAAGTCAGTATATTTCTGCTCCCATCAATATACCAAGAATTAATTATATTTGTTCCCAAGTATGTTTATGTAATTATAATTACATATTAATTAAATATTACATAAGCCAATTAAATTATGACTGTGAAAAGAAAGTTGTTTCTTTGAATATTTAGAAAGATTTTTAAAAAACTGTTGTCAAATTAGTTACACGTGAAGCAACTGTTAAAGACTAGGAGGGAAAAGCACAAATTGATAAGGCTCTTGCACTCGTACTGCTTTACATCTATATTTTTTAACAAAATAAAAAATATAAGGTAAAAATGTATCATTTTTTTATTCTCCTCATTAGTCTGTTTTCATTAAACTGGATACCACCAATCCTAATCATACACAATAACAGAACTTCAAAATGGACATTATCTGTGGTCTGCTAGATTATGTGTGATTTTTATAACAACTGACCATCTTTTTGGAAAATGTATTTTCTAGGCACTGTGTTAAACATATCATCTCATTTAAACTACAAAGTACCTATGAGCTAGGTACTATTATCCCTATTTTACAGATAGGGAAAGTAGAGGCTTAGAAATGACAAAACAGTGGAGCCAGGGCTCAAATTCAGGTCTGACTTCCAAATTCATACTCTTAGCTCCCATTTTACCTTTATTTTATCTTTTCTTTTAAGGTTTTTGTGTTTTTTTTTTCCCAGTAAACATTATACCCAGAATCAGTTTTGTGTAGGTTTTGTTAATTTAGTTCAACTCCTCTTCAAGGCCTTATGAAAATGCCTTTCCTATCCTGGTACACAGCAGGTACTCAGTAAGTGAGAATGATGTGACTCTGGTAAAGCAAATCCAATTTTCCTGTTGCCTAATAAAGGAGAGAGGCAGCAGGGTACAGTTGTGATGATCACAGATTCTGGAACCAGACTGCCTAGATTCAAATCCCAGCTCCACCATGCACAAGCTGTGTGAATTTGGGCAAGTTACTTTCTCTGCTAAAGTCCCCTCATCCCTAAAGCAGGTATAATAACAGTAACTAATTCACTGGGCTGCTTTCGGGATTAAATGAATTAATATATTTAAAGTACTACCCAGAAAATATTTGTTTGCCAAATAAAATAAAATTGTATACCCAGAAAATGTCTGTTTGCCAAATACAGGAAAAAAAAGGAAAGAAAATAATCTCGACCAGTAAATTCAAAGATAAATGTCTGTAAATCATCAATGATTTGGCAGGCATCACCTTTTCAGTAATCTTAGAACACTGTCGACTCTCTATTTATTTAATTACACATTTGGTTCCAGCTATTGTGCTAGGGTACCAAAATCAAGGACATACTCACATGCCCCTGGAGAGGAACTTCCTGGTGGAGGACACAGGGAGGACCACAGTGGGTACACCATGGAAAAGGCAGGGGTGCTGCAGCCTGGCCTAGGAGCGTTCTGCCTATGCTAGAGGCAGTCAAAAGAATATGGATGAAATTACACGTTAAACTAGTCTTTTAATCAGCATATACTAATTATTAAAGTACACATCATTAAATGATTAACTGCACAAGGGGAGGGAGGGAATTACCTTTTAAAAATTCCTTTATAAACCACATAATGCGTTTTTCATTTGTGATACTATTAATCTCAAACAACAGTTGAGCACTTGTAAGAATAGCAGTGTTCTAGCTGCAGTAGGGAATCTATCTATTCCCATCCTGCTATCTAGTAGGGGAGACAAGGTATAAACACAAAAAAATTTAGGCAACACTCTAAGAGTTAAGCAACAATAAAGACAATAATACAAGGGATGTTACGAAGCCAATAGGTAATCAGCCACCCTGAAAAACAGTCAACCAACGTTCCCAATAAATCCCAGGGACATCCAAGACAACAGGTAATTATACAGGTATGTCTCTTGTAAATAAATATATATGTACATGTGTATTTATAGGTATGTATAGATATACAGCTATATCTCACACAATACTTGAGAATAAGGGAAAAGATTTGTTGTTTCCATATATACAACTCATACAGTATACAAATGTATGTGTGAAAAAACTTCTCATAAAGTTTTACAAATTAAATCTTTTTTTTTAAAAGATTTATTTATTTATTTATTCTCCCACTTGCTGCTTGTGCTTGCTGTGTCCATTCGCTGTGCGTTTTCTCCGTGTCTGCTTATCTCCCCCTTGCTGTGAGGTCCCGCTGCATCAGCCCACCACGCCGCGCGGGCCGGCCTGCCCTCACAAGGAGGCCCCGAGAAGCAAACCCGGGGCCTCACACATGGTAAACGGGGGCTCTATCAATTGAGCCACACCCGTTTCCTGTTGTGAGGTCCTGCTGCATCAGTCCACCGGCTGCGCGGGCTGGCCTGCCCTCACAAGGAGGCCCCGGGAAGCGAACCCCGGGCCTCCCATATGGCAAACGGGAGCTCTATCGATTGAGCCACACCCGCTTCCCTAGGTGACTGCTTTTTAAAAAATGGTTCATAAGAGGATTTCTTTAAGTAACATGTTCTCTCATTAAAAATATGATTTAAGGGAAGCAGGTGTGGCTCAATCGATAGAGCCCCCGTTTGCCATATGGGAGGCCCCGGGTTCGCTTCCCGGGGCCTCCTTGTGAGGGCAGGCCAGCCCGCGCAGCCCGGTGGGCTGATGCAGCAGGACCTCGCAGCAAGGGGGAGATAAGCAGACACAGAAAAAATACACAAATGGACACAGCAAACACAAGCAGCAAGGGGGGGATAAATAAATAAATAAATCTTTAAAAAAAAAAAAGTCACCTAAAAGTAGGTTAAATAATTAGTTTGGAAATAAATTCA
>JAQZBX010055823.1:0-18315 GCA_029593785.1 Cabassous unicinctus | reverse complement strand
TTTTTTTTTTTTTTTTTTTTTTTCTGTTCTCAATTTCATTTATTTCTGCTCTAAGCTTGCTTTCTTTCCTTCTTCTTGCTTTGGGAATTTTTTGCTGTTCTTTTTCTAGTTTCTCCAGGTGTTCAGTTAGGTCTTTGATTTTAGCTCTCTCTTCTTTTTTAATATAGGTATTTAGGGCTATAAATTTCCCTCTCAGCACTGCCTTTGCTGTATCTCATAAGCTTTGATAAGTTGTGTTCTCATTTTCATTCATCTCAATATATATGCTTTTTTCACTTGCAATTTCTTCTTTGACCCAGATATTTAGGAGTGTGTTGTTTAGCCTCCACACATTTGCGAATTTAACTCTTTCCTGTTATTGATTTCCAATTTCATTCCATTATGATCTGAGGAGGTGCTTTGTAAAATTTCAATAGCTTTATATTTATAGAGCTGCATTTTGACCTAACATGTGGTTTATCCTGGAGAAAGACCCATAGGCAATTGAAAAGAATATATAACCCTTTGAGTTTGGGTGCAATGTTCTGTATATGTCTGTTGGGTCTAGCTCATTTATCATATTGTTCAAGTTCTCTGTTTCCTTGTTGATCTTCTGTCTAGTTTTTCTATCTAATGATGTGAGTGGTGTGTTGAAGTCTCCAACTATTATTGTAGAAATGTCTATTTCTTCCTTCCAAGCCCAGTCTTGGAAGTTACACAGAATCACTTCCGTTGCATTTTTAGTCAGTGCTAGTGATAGGCCAGTCCAGATTTACGAGGAGGGGAAATGAACTCTTCCTTCTGGCAGTGGGAGTGACAAAGAATCTGTGACAGTTCCAATATACCAGTTTAGAAGAGTTGAGAAAGGTTTTTTGGAAATGACAACTGAGTTACCGTGAGCAATGAGAAGAATTAGGAGAATGACAATAGGTGTTAAAGAAGCTCCAGATCACCAGCTCAGGGAAAATGTACAAGCAGAGGAATGGAATCATGACTGCATGGTGGATGTGGGGAAACTGGAAGCAGAGCAGTTACTGGAGCATAAAAATAAAAACTGGGTCATAGCAGAGAGAGGCTGCAGAGGAACTGAATAGTCTTGAATAGAGCTCTTACTGGCATGAGACAGGAACCCAACTCCAATGAGTTTTAAGTAGTAAAAGGGGTTTACTGGCAGAATCCTCAGATACCTCACAGAATCAAAGAAATAGTTGCAGAGACCAGGAGAGCTCTGAGAACCTCAGAGACAAGAAGTCAGGGCTCAGAACCATGAGGATTCTCTCATTCTTTCTCTCAACTTGGTTTCTCTCTGGGGTCAATTTCTCAAGCTTCTCATCCTCTACTGACAAAGAATATAAGGAAGCATTTACCCTAGCTTCTATCCAGAAAAGTTGAGGGATGGATTCCGACGTGCACAGCCACATGTCCACTTCTAAAACTTGGAAGAGTAAGAAAGAGTAGGGCTACTCTAATGGGCATTTTTCAAATAATTGCATGATTGGAATGGGAGAGGCAGTTTCCCAAAACAGGATCTTCTTCTGAGAAGACCAAGTCATAAACTGTTACAGATAGGAAGGCGCTGGGTCATAGGCAGCTTTTTATGCCCTGCTGATGTCAGAGAACCAAAAAAGGTTTTAAGTAAGGGATTTGTATTTTACGTAGGGCTAGATTTATATTTTAGAAAAGGTAACTCCAGCATTTATCATATGTGATGAATGCCTCAAGGAAGTGAAAATTGGAAGAGAAAGCAAATCATTTATTCAAAAAACCTATGTGAGGGAGGTTTAAGCCAAGGAAAGATGGGAGAGAAAAGGAGAGGAGGGGTTGGATTTGAGAAATGGGTTAAAAGCAGGGTTTAATGGTTAATGAATGTGCGTGATGAGACAAAATGCAGGCATTAAGGACAACTCAAGAGGTTTCTGTTTTGAATGATGGGAGGATAATGTTTGATGGAAAACATGAGGAGGGGATTCAGGTTTGGGGAAAAGGTGATAAGTTGCTTGGGTATGTTGAATGTGAAGTAGTTGTGGGCTTCTGGGACATCCAAATAATGGTAAGGCAAACAGCTGGATATAAATTGGATTCTGAAACTCAGGGGCAAGATTAGGGATAGAAGTATAGATGAGAAGTTAAAGTCATGAGGATAGATGAGATCACTAAATACAAGTGAGCAAAGAAGTATGGGAGATAAAGATTGGAATCCGGAGGAACACTTTAACATTGCAGGGTTGGAAAGAATGATTTCAGACAGGTATCTTGGAGAGAATAGTCAAAGGAACAGGAGAACCAGAGTACTGTCACAAAAGCCAAGGGAGTAGAGATTTAGGTAGAAGGATTGCTCACTGGTGTCCAATGCACTGAAGAGATCTAGCTGGAAAACTAAAAAGCACTTGTTAAAATTGGCAATATGTGGGTCACTGAAAACATTAGCGAGATAAGAAATAAAGGAGCTATTGGTTTGCTAAGAGTGAATGCCAAGAAGATAAGCTTAAAAAATGCTTGATTTTAGGTAACCTTGGGACATTTAAATGTGAATGCCCAGAACTGAAAACAAGAGGTGAAGGCTATTAACAGTTACTGAGTCATTAGTACATAGGTGTTTTAGTTTGCTAAAAGTTGCTGGGAGCAATATACCACAAGTGGGATGACTTTTATAGGAGTTTATTAGGTTAAAAGCTTACAGTTCTGAGTCCATGGAAGAGTTCAAATCAAAGAAAGCATCATCAAGAGGTGTGGTCTCACCAAGTTGCAGCTGTTGGCAATCAGGCACCTAGTGATGTCATCTAAAGATGCTTTCTCTCCGAATTCAGCTATGGGTGATCAGGTATAGGGCAGGACATAATGGTGGCTCTGCCAGTCTCTGCCTTCTCCTCCAGGCTTACTTTCTCCCCAAGCTCAGCTGTGGGTGATCAGGCATATGGCTGACTTTTCCCTTTCCTCCAGGCCTCATCTCTTTCAGCCTCTTGGCTGTGGGGAAGGGGCGGGAGGGAGAAGGCTCTTTCCGTGCCTCTGGTCTCCAGCTCTCTCTCAGCCTCTTGGGATTTGTCTCTCAAGTTTTTTCTGTGTCTCTACATGTTTCTCCCATTTATAAAGGACCCCAGTAAAAGGAATAAGACCCACCCTGGGTCATGCCCTATTGAAATGATCTAATCTTAACTGAATCTAATCAAAAAGTCCCATCTACAATAGGTTTACACACACACAGGAATGGCTTAGCTCTAAGGACATAATCTTCCGGAGTCTACCTAGCTTCAAACTGCCACAATAGGCAATAGTTGAAATCATGGGTGTGAGATTTCTCAAAAAGAGTATGAAGGAAAAGAGGTCCAAGATTGGAAGGATAAAGAAAAAAATGTTTAATGGGCTATGTGAGAAAGAGGTGCAATGAAAGAGAATGAGTGGCTGGAGAAATAGAAGAAAACCTATGAGAACTTGTGGCCCGAAAGGTTTCAAGAAGAAACCAGCCAGCAAATCATCTTAAGAGGGTGAGGTGAGTGGGTGTGGAGGAGAGAGGATTACATGAGTGTCTCATATCTAGTATCACTAGATAGTGAGCCTTTGAAGAGAGAACTGTGATTGTTCTCAGGTCCCTGTTCTGCAGAACTGGTGTGCAATAAATATATATTGAATTAATGCTTAACAGACACACGAAAAGCTGATGCACGTAGCACTGCGAAGCACCCCACCAGGCTGGAGTAGGGAATGCTGTTGGTGAGAGTTGAGTGAGGAAGACAGGAGGAGATCATTAAAGGTTCTAAAATCAGGCACAAGTTTGAACTCATTCCAAGCACCTCCCAAGAAAGGACTGAAGCACTTGTTTTTTTGTTAACAATCCCTGAAATGAGCATAGCAGACTTCAGTTAACAAAGCCCTTGATTGTTACCTGTTATTCCTCACTTTGAGGAGTAATTCCATCCTTGAGGATAAGCACAGTTTTACTAACAAGGAAACAGATTTTCAGAGTAGGCTACTCAAGAGTTAATAAATGGTAGACCTAGGGCCGAAGCCTGGACTGCTCCTTGCTCTTTCCACTATACCACAATGCTACTAGTTAAATTTTGTTTCTGGAGTGGAGTTTTTAGGCTGAAGTGAATTATTAAAAATATATCCTTTTGAAAAATATTTATTGAGTATAAATAAATGTCCTATACATTAAATATCAAGAAATATTCATTATTGATTACAAGTCAGGTGGTAATACTGAAGGAATCATAAAATCAAAATATCCACTCATGATAAAGTAATGAGAATTCCATTCCAATATTGGACACAGTAACAATTTGCTCACAAGACACAACAAAACCCATCAAAAAGGCCATCTTTTAACCAACCTATAATACTACAATATAAAATGGTTTTATAACAATCTCATCTTTGTCTTATCAATACAGCAGGTCATTTTGAAATTGTAGAGTTACAGTGTCATAGAATTTAAAGATCCCCATTTCCTTGGTTTTATTTCAAATTATGATTAACGAAAGAAAACAAGTCTTACATAGCCATTGATAATTTTAAGTTAGTCTTTCATAAGAGAAAAGGAATACAAACTTAGTACAAAGAAAGCAGCCCCAAGCAATGAGTCTCTTTAACGGAAGAAAAAGAAAAAAAAAGCAACATAATTAATCTTTCCTTCAAAGGAAGGAAAGAAACCTAAACCTGTTATGGTAAATTTGGAAAGATAAATATTTCCCAGTCTTCAGAATATGTGTTTATTTTACTTGATGTACTTGAATGATGCAAGTCTATGAAGCAGGGATCTGTGGCAATCCAAATTCATCCACCAGCACACCATCCTGTGAAAGGGAAGTAATGCTTAGTGCCACTATTTTTCAACTGATATAAAATGATTACAAACATTTAAGTAGTCAAAATTGATTTTCGAATGTTTCATCAGTCAAAACCAAAATCCCACTCAGAAGATGTCAGAGAGCTTTTAAATTAAAGGTAAAGGGGGAAGTAATGGGCCAGGAAAAGAACTGGAAAGGATCAACAGGGTGATCTTTTGTAGGGTAAAGGAAGAGTGAAGCAGGTCAAAGAGGGAGAAAAATCTAGAAAGGGAAAGAGGAGAAAAGACCCAGTTAGTCCTTGCTCCAGATTTGCATTTTCACTCTGAACCCTAAACTGAACCGATGTTGTTTGTAGCCTCCCAAATCCTTGGAGCAGTGCCTTAGGGAAGGCACTCAGGTTCATATCACGCTTTGAATAGGAGTGAAACCACTATCAATTAAGAAAACACACTTCTAGAAGTGGAAATAACACAGATGCTTCAGGGACTTCTACTAGGGATTTGAAAAGGTAGGCTATGGTAGTGTTGATAAAAATTATTTCAGGTGTGCTGAGAAAAACAACCTGTGCACCTAAAACCTTGATGTGGACAGTGGGGTTGGGGTTATGGGGAGCTAGAACAGAAATGTAAATCTACCCCAGGGGAAGTGGATGTGGCTCAAATGATTGAGCTCCCGCCTACCACATAGGAGGTCCCAGGTTCGGTTCCTGGTGCCTCCTGGAGAAGACAAGCAAGACAGCAAGCTGGAGCAACAGGCTGGCATGGCAAGCTGACGCAACAAGGTGACACAACAAGGAGACACAGAGAAAACACAATGATAGAGACAACAAGGCAGGGAATGGAGGTGGCTCAAGCGATTGAGTGCCTCTCTCCTACATGGGAGGTCTCAGGTTCAGTTCCCAGTGCCTCCTAAAGAGAAGACGAGCAGACAGAGCACACAGCAAATGGACACAGAGAGCAGAGAGCAAGCGCAGACAATGGGGGGTAGGGGGAATAAATAATAAAAATAAATCTTAAAAAAAAACAAAAAACAAAACAAAAAAAAACCTACCCCAGGCTCAAAGAAGAAAGTAGGGGGTACAGTAGGAAAAGACCCATATTCACAGAAATCCGCTGTAAGGATCCTGAGAAATTACCTACTCCCTACTCTTTGCCCCTGACATTTTACAAGGGGAAAAACCAACAGGGTTTGGAAAGGAGACATGAATTTCTGATTTATTCAGTCACACAGTAAATAAAGGCAGAGCTGGGACTGGTTCCCACTCAAGGTTCCTTTCAGCTGCATTGTGCACACCAGATGTGCGTGTTGGGCGATAAGGCAAAGACCAGGGCTATAAATGTTCAATGGCAATAGCAAAAAAGTAAGATGGAGTGAAAGAAGAAAAAGAATACATTTATAATTATGGCTACAATGTACATTTGGACAGGGCTTTAAGTTGCAAAGTCCTTTTACATACAGTTGATCTACAGAACAATTATGTGAGATAATTATCTGCATTTTATAGATGCGAAGATTAGAAACGCTCAAAGAAGGGTAAGTGATTTGCTTAAGGTTTCTTAGCTAGCTAGTGGTAGGACTGAGAACCCAGGTGCCTTGACTTTATTACATTTTTGAATCAGAATCTTTTTTCATTAAGTTTAATATTAAATTATTAATCACTCATTTAAGAAAAAAATCACCCTATAATTAAACTAGTATGTTTGGAAAGTAGAACTTTCTTTTACACTGCTGCCTAGCACGGTTCATGCATGTATTGCTGATGTTTTCTCAGGAAATATCTAAAATATGTAAATGGTACCCAGTGTATGCTCACAACAAGGTGATTATGTATATTATGCAAATTGTCATTATATAAAAACATTCTTGGGCCTCAGTGACTATTTACAAAGACTATTCATAATACAATGCAAGAAAACCAGAGTGACAGTCAAACATAAAACCTTTACCATTTTGCATAGAAAATATGAACAGAGAAAGCTCTCACCTTATTCTTTGTGTCAGTGGGAACACCTTCTGGAATTGCAGGTGCAGATGCTGCTTCATCCAAATATGAACTGTCTTCATCAGCCAGAAGCTCATCACCCAGTGCATCCAATTCTAAGATTGAAAGAGTCAACATTAAAAAAAAAAAAGTAGGCAAGAAATTTCGCAGTTAATGTTAAAGAAAAATTATTTGTAATAAAATAAAAATTTAAATACAAAAGAAGAGAACTATTAACTTCTAACTTCCAAATAAAAAATAACATAAGAAATTTTCAAGGGAACTAGCATGGTAAAACACATGAAAAACAAAAAATAAAGATCAAAATAAAACAATCAACTTCAATGGGTTTACAAGACCCTAGTCTTCATGAGAAGGATCTAGGGTTATTAGTTGGCCAATTCAAACTAGAAATTCTGACTATAACAAATGTAAGAAATCCTTTCTCATTTATAGATGAACTTTAAAGGGAGTAATGAAAGGAGACACAAGATTGTTTATACTGAGTGACCATTACATGAAATCAGGTTCTAAAAGTAAGTCTATGGTAAAGTGAATTGGAAGTGACCAGGAAGAGTGACAACAGCAAGTACAGACTCATTAGGGAAAACTCAAGATTGGAAAATAAGAAAATAAAGAAAAGCGGGGAGTGATGTTATAAAGATGGTGGCATAAGACATCCCCAGGAACATTACCCTTAAAGACAGCTAAACAAAAGGACAGTTTCAACTCAGTTGGAACTCTAGAGGGTGATCGAGACTGGAGAAAGACCCCAGAAACACTGAATGGAATTGTGATGGTTTGAAGCTGTACAGACTCTAGAAAAGTATGTTCTTAGCGTTAATCCATTCCTGTGGGTGTGGACCTACTGTAGGTGGGACCCTTTGATTAGATTACTTCAGTTAAGGTGTGGCCCTGGGTAGGTCTGAATCCTCTTACTAGAGTCCTTTATAAGAGAGTGAAATTCAGAGGAAATAGAGAAAACCATGGAAGGAAGAAGCTGAAGCAACAAAATCCAGAAGAAAAGGGAGAGACCAGCAGATGCTGCCATGTGCCTTGCTATGTGATAGAGAAGTCCAGGATTGCTGGCAGCTGGTCTTCAGGGAGAAAGCATTGCCTGATGATGTCCTGATTTGGACATTTTTCTCAGCCTTGGAACTGTACACTTGTAAGCTAATAAACTCCCATTGTAAAAGTCAACCCATTTCTGGTATATTGCCTTCGGCAGGTATGATGGTTAGTCTATTGTGTCAATTTGGCCAGGGAATGGTACCCAGTTGTTTGGTCAAGCAAGCACTGGGCTAATTGTAATACAAGGACATTTCATGGACTTTAATCATCAGTGAGTTGATTACATCTATGGCTGATTATATCTACAATCAACTGAGAAGACTGCCTTCTCAATGAGAGATGTCTCATCCAATCAGCTGAAGGCTTTAAAAGGAGAAGTGATTTCAGCACTTAAGAAGAAAATTTCCATCTCCACCTCAGCCAACATCTCCTGGGGAACTCATAGAGGATCTTCATTGGGGACCTTTCCTGAGGACCCTTAGGGCTGCTCCATCAGGCCCCAAGGAAAAAAGCATCATTCTATAGATGACTCTCAAGACCTTGAAATCTACTAGAGTATGCCCTGCAAGATTTCAAATTGTTTGAAACCTGTGATCCCTGTTTCCCTTCCAATTTCTCCCTATGGGAATGGGAGTTTATCCTATGACTGTCCCTCCTTTATATATTGGAAGAAGATAACTTACTTTTGCAGGTCCACAGCTGAGGGGAATTGTGCCCCACACCTATAATTTATTTATTTATTTTTTTTGAGGTACCAGGTCCAGGGATTGAAACCTGGACCTCATATGTGGGAAGCTGGCACTCAACCACGGAGCCCCATCGGCTCTCTATAATTGATTTTTTTTTCTGATTTTTTTATATTTATTTTGTACATTTAATAATTGAAAATATAAACAATTAAAAACTAAAAAGAAAACACAGATGAATGAAAACATACATTTCTCAATTAAATGTACTGGATACATATTTTTTTTTTTGAATCATACAACATGGTACACAATATATTTGCCTCATAGTAATGCAATCATACAGTATTTGTTCTTTTGTGTCTGGCTTGCTTTGCTCAACATAATGTCCTCCAGGTTATTCCATGCAGTCATATGCTTTATGACTTCATTTCTTCTTACATCTGCATAATATTCCATCATTTGAATACACCACAGTTTATATATTCATCGTTTGATGGACACCTGGGTTGTTTCCAACTTTTGGCAATTGTGAATAATGTCGCTATGAACACTGGTGTGCAGATGTCCGTTCATGTCACTGCTCTCAGTTCTTCTGGGTATATACCCAGTAGTGGTATTGCCGGGTCATATGGCAAGTCTATATTCAACTTCTTTAGGAACTGCCAAACAGTCCTCCACAGTGGCTGTACCATTCTGCATACTCACCAACAGTGAATAAGTGTTCTTATCTCTCCACATCCTCTCCAACACTTGTCGTTCTCTGTCTTTTTAATAGTGGCCACTCTGATATGTGTGAAATGATATTTCATTGTAGTTTTGATTTGCATTTCCCTAATCGTTAGTGATGTTGAGCATTTCTTCATGAGTTTTTATTCCATTTGTATTTCTTCTTTGGACAAATATCTATTCAAGTCTTTTGCCCAATTTTTAATTGGGTTGTTTGTCTTTTTATTGTTGAGTTGTAACATCTCTTTATACAGAGATTGAACTTTATTTATTTATTTATTTTTAAGATTTATTTTTATTTATTTATCCCCCCTTGCTGCTTGTGCTCTCTGTGTCCATTTGCTGTGTGTTTTTCTGCGTCTGCTTGTCTCCCTGTGTTGGGTCATCTTGCTGTGTCAGCTCACCGCGCCGTGCAGGCTGGCTTGCCTTTACCAGGAGGCCCTGGAATCAAACCCAGGCCCTCCCATATGGTAAACGGGAGCCCAACCAATTGAGCCACAGCCGCTTCCCGGAACTTTATTTTAATCAATGAAAAATCATTCAGAAAAATAACCAAATATAACTATGTAAAGAAAATTTTAATATTAATTTTAAAAAAATCACTTCAATGCAAAAAAACAAAAACAAACAAAAAACATCTCTTTATATATACTGGATATTAAACCCTTATCAGAGATGTGATTTCCAAATATTTTCTCCCATTGAGTCAGCTGCCTTTTAACCCTTTTGACAAAGTCCTGTGAGGTGCAAAAGTGTTTAATTTTAAGGAGGTCCCGTTTATCTATTTTTTCTTTTGTTGCACGTGTTTTGGGTGTTAAGGTGCAAGAAACCACTACCTACTACAAGGTCTTGAAGATGTTTCCCTACATTTTCTTTGAGTAGTTTTATGGTCCTGGCTCTTATATTTAGGTCTTTGATCCATTTTGAATTGATTCTTGTATAGGGGGTGAGATAGGGGTCCTCTTTCATTCTTTTGGTTATAGATAGCCATCTCCCAACACCATTTGTTAAAGAGACTGTTTTGTCCTGTTAACATTAATTTGGTAGGTTTGTCAAAAACCAGTTGACTGTATAGGTGAGGGTTTATTTCTGGGTTCTCAGTTCTATTCCACTGATCGATGTGTCTATCTTTATGCCAGTACCATGCTCTTTTGATCACTGTAGATTTGTAATATGTTTCAAGGTCAGGCAGTGAAATTCCTCCCATGTTGCTCTTCTTTTTTAGAATGCTTTTGGCTATTTGGGTGTGCTCCCTTCAGCATTTTCTATTTCTTTAAAGTAGGCTGTTGGTATTTTGATTGGTATTGCATTGAATCTATAAATCAGTTTGGGTAAGATTGACATCTTCACGATATTTATTCTTCCAATCCATGAACACGGAATGTCTTTTTATTGTTGTCTTTTTATTGTTGAGTTATAACATCTCTTTATACAGACACTGAACTTTATTTTAATCAATGAAAAACCATTCAGAAAAATAACTATATATAGCTATGTAAAGAAATTTTTAATATTAAAATTTGTTTAGGTCTTTAAAATTTCTTTTAACAATTGTTTTGTAGTTTTCTACATAAAAGTCCTGTGCTTCTTTGGTTAAATTAATTCAGAGGTATTTTAGTCTTTTTGTTGCTATTGAAAATGGAGTTTTCTCCCTGCTTTCCTCCTCAGATTATTCAGTACTAGTGTACAAAAACATTACTAATTTTTGCGTGCTGATCTTGTATCCTGCCACTTTGCCGAACTCAATTAGTAGCTTTGTCGTGGATACTTCAGGATTTTCTAAGTACAGGATCATGTCATATGCAAACAGTGAGAGTTTTACTTCTTTTCCTGTTGGGATGCCTTTAATTTTCTTTTCTTGTCTAATTGCCCTAGCTAGAACTTCTAGAACAATATTGAATAACAATGGTGACAGTGGGCATCCTTGTCATGTTCCCAATCTTAGAGGGAAAGCTTTCAACCTTTCCCCATTGAGAATGATGTTGGCTGTGGTTTTTTCATATATGCCTTTTATCTTATTGAGGAATTTTCCTTCTATTCCTATCTTTTGAAGTGTTTTTATCAAAAAAAGGATGCTGGATTTTGTCAAATGCCTTTTCTGTGTCAATTGAGATTATCATGTGTTTCTTTTCCTTCAGTTTGTTAATGTGGTGTATTATGTAGATTGATTTTCTTATGTCGAACCACCCTTGCATACCAGGAATAAATCCCACTTGGTTGTGATGTATAAGTCTTTTGATATGCTGTTGGATTCGATTTGCAAGTATTTTGTGGAGAATTTTTGCATCTATGTTCATTAGAGAGATTGGTCTGTCATTTTCTTTTCTTGTAGTATCTTTATCTTGCTTTAGTATTAGGGTGATGTTGGCTTCATAAAATGTGTTGGGTAATTTTCCCTCCTCTTCAATTTGTTGGAAGAGTTTAAACAGGATTACCGTTAATTCTTTTCAAAATGCTTGGTAGAATTCACCTGTGAAGCCATCTGGTCCTGGACTTTTCTTTGCTGGGAGATTTTTGATGACTTGATTCAATCTCCTGGTTTGTTAAGTTCTTGTATTTCTTGTAGCATCAGTGTAGGTTGGTTGTGCATTTCTAGGAATTTGTCCATTTCATCTAGATTGTCTAGTTTGTTGGCATACAGTTTCTCATAATATCCTTATGAGTCTTTTTATTTCTGTGGGGTCATTCTTAACTGCCCCTCTTTCGTTTCTGATTGTATTTATTTGCATCTTCTCTCTTTTTTTCTAGGTCTAGCTAAGGGTTTGTCAATTTTATTGATTTTCGCAAAGAACCAGCTTTTGGTTTTATTGATTTTCTCTATTGTTTTTTTGTTCTCAATTTCATTTATTTTTGCTCTAAGCTTTATTTCTTTCCTTCTGCTTGCTTTGGGATTGGTTTGTTGTTCTTTTTCTAGTTTCTCTAGTTGTTCAGTTAAATCTTTGAGTTTAGCTCTTTCTTGTTTTTTAATATAGGCATTTAGGGCTATAAATTTCCCTCTCAAGACTGCCTTCGCTATATCCCATAAATTTCAATCTTTTCATATTTATTGAGAGCTGAATTGTGCCCTAACATGTGGTCTATCCTGGAGAAAGATCCATGGGCACCTGAGAAGAATGTATAACCCGCTGAGTTTGCACGCAGTGTTCTGTATGTCCGTTAGGTCCAACTCGTTTATCATATTGTTCAAGTTCTCTGTTTCCTTTTTGATCTTCTGTCTAGTTCTATCAAATGATGTGAGTGGGGTGTTGAAGTCTCCAATGATTATTGTAGAGATGTCTATTTCTCCCTTCAGTTTTCCTAGAGTTTGTCTGATGTATTTTGGCGCACCCTGAATAGGTGCATAGATATTTATTTATTTACTTTATTTTATTAAAAGATTTATTTATTTCTCCTCCCCCTCATTGTTTCTGCGCTTGCTATCTGCTCTCTGTGTTTTCTTCTGTGTCTGCTCGTCTTCTCTTTAGTTGGCACCAGAAACTAATCTTGGGACCTTCCAGAGTGGAGAGAGGCTGCTCAATCTCTTGTGCCACCTCAGCTCCCTGGTTTGCTGCATCTCTCATTGTCTCTCTTCTGTGTCTCTTTCTTGCATCATTTGGCTGCGCCAGCTCTCCGCATGGGCCTGCACACTGTGCGGGCTAGCACTCTTCCATGGGCCAGCTCTCCACTTGGGCCAGCTTGCTGCGTGGACCAGCTTGCTTTTCACCAGGAGGTCCTGGGAATTGAACCCTGGACCTCCAATATGGTAGACAGGAGCCCAATCACTTGAGCCACATCTGCTTCCCAGTGCATAGATATTTATGAATGTTATATCTTCCTGGTGGGTTATCCCTTTTATTAATATATAATAGCCTTCAGTATCTCATAACATTTTTGCATTTAAAATCTATTTTATCTGATATTAGTATAGCTACTCCTGCTCTTTTCTGGTTACTATTCGCGTGGAATATCTTTTTCCAACCTTTCACTTTCAGCTGGTTTGTATCCCTGGGTCTAAGGTGAGTTTCTTATAAGTAGCATATCGATGGCTCATGCTTTTGTTGATCCATTCTGTCAGCCTGTATCTTTTCACTGGGGAGTTTAATCCATTCACATTCAATGATATTACTGTAAATGCACTATTTACTTCCTCCATTTTATTCTTTGCTTTTCAATGCCTTATCTTATTTTTGTCTGTCATTTTTCTCTTTTGGTTATCCTTTCTGCTATTCTTTCTTCTATACTCTCCTCCAAGTCTGTCTCTCCTGTGTTTTTCTTTCAGGTTCTAAGTAAGGCTTCCTTTAATATTTCCTGCAAAGATGGATTCTTTTTTGCAAACTCTCTTAGTTTCTGTTTGTTTGTGAATATTTTATACTCACCTTCATATCTGAAGAACAATTTTGCAGGATAAAGAATTCTCGGCTGGCAGTTTTTCTCTTTCAGTATCCTAACTGTATCATACCACTGTCTTCTTGCCTCCATGATTTCTGAAGAGGAATCTGCACTAAATCTAACTGGATGTCCTTTGTACGTGATGGTTTGCTTCTCCCTTGCTGCTCTGAGAATTTTCTCTTTATCTTTGATATTTGATATTCTGAGTAGTATGTGTCTTGGAGTAGGTCTATTTGGATTTATTCTGATTGAGGCACGTATGCTTCTTGGACATGTAAGTTCATTTCTTTTGTGAGAGTTGGGAAATTTTCAGCTATTATTTCCTCAAATACTCATTCTGCCCCTTTTCCCTTCTCTTCTCTTTCTGGAACTCCCATGGCACGTATGTTGTTGTGTTTTGTGTTGTCATTCAACTCTCTGAGTCCCTGCTCAATTTTTTCCATTCTTTCCTCTCTTCAGTTTTAGCTGTCCTGTCTTCATTATCCCTTATTCTTTCTTGTCATTTTGACTCTGCTGTTGTATGCCTCAAATGTGTTTTTGATCTCACCTATTGTCTCTTTCATTCCCATGAGCTCTGTTACTTTTCTGTTCAGGATTTCAAATTCTTTGTGCTTGCCCAGTGTCTTCTTGATGTCTTTTATCTCTTTAACCATATTGTCTTTCAATTCATTAATTTGATTTTGGAAATTTGTGTGCATCTCGCTGATTAGTTCTCTCAAATTCTGCGTCTTTTCTGGGGCTTTGATATATTCCTTTTCTTGGACCATGTCTTCTATTTTGTTAGTATAGCTTGTAATTTTTTGCTGATATCTAGGCATCTGATTAGGATGTAGTTTACTCAGATGCTCAATTTCTTTCTCTTTTGTAGGGATTTAGTGGCAGGAGGCTGCGTGTTACCATTGCTCTTTGGTTCTTGGCTGTTTCTGGATTGTTAGGATTGTCCTGCTGGTTGCTTAAAACTTAGCACTGGACCCAATAATTGGTTGTAGAGTTGCTTCCTAGGGCCTTGGGGAGGGAGGTATAGAGGCCGGATAAAGCCTCTCTTATAATTTTCTTGCATGCACTCCCTTGGTCTGCCAGCAGACGGCGCTCTTTGGAAGCTCTCAGTTCAATGCCTGGAGTGTATCTGTTGCAACATAGACTGGATCAATGTGAAAGAGCTTCCTGTTTAGACGCTATGAGCCTTATAATTCAAATTTTCTCTGTGACAGTTCCCCAGCCTTCTCTGGCAGCCCCCTCCCTTTTCCCAGGTGGGAAATATTTCCACTCCTCTCTGAGTCCTCAACAATCAGTCACTGTTAGTACAGGAGGAGATTGGGAGGGTTGTATATCTTTAGCCCCTTGCCAGCTCCCAAGGCAAACAATGGTGCAGCCATACCTGTCCTGGAAGGGCTCCTGGTACACAGCAGACCAAATCTGTGGGCCAGAAGCTGAGTCAGCCTTAGGCTGTGTCCCTCTCTTTCCCCTTTCCCTGGAGCCCTCTTTGTCTGTAGTCGCAGGCCCAGAGGCCTGAGAATTCTAAAGTGTCTTCAGCGTGGGGGATGGTGCCGGCAGCAGGAGCCCCTGGTTTCAACTCACAGTTCTGTTATCGCAATTTCCCTCCTTTGTCCCTCTCTCCTCTGGGTGGTGTCCAGCCTTTGCCTGGTGTCCTATTTCTAGGCTGTTTTAGCCTGTCCTCTAGGTATTTTTTTGGAGGAGGAGAGAGTCCCGTGTCTTTCTAGTCTGCCATCTTCCTGGAAGTCCTCTCTATAATTGATTTTGATGAGACTTTGTATGTAGCTTTTTTCATGAAATGACTTAAGGCTTTGGGATACTATGATGGAATTAATGTATTTTATGTATGATAAGAACATGTCTTTTGAGGGTCCAGAGGATGGAGTGTGATGGTTTGAAGCTGTATGGACCCCAGAAAATTATGTTCTTAGAGTTAATCCTGTCCTATGGGTGTGAACTGACAGGAAAGGTAGGTGGGACCTTTTGATTAGGTTACTTCAGTTAAGGTATGACCCACAGTGGATCTTAATTCTTTTACTGGAGTCCTTTATAAGAGAATGAAATTCAGATGAAATAGAGAAAGCCATGGAAGTAAGAAGCTGAAGCAACAAAACCTGGAAGAGAAAGGAGAGACCAACAGATGCTGCTATGTGCTTTGCCATGTGACAGAGGAGTCCAGGATTGCTGGCAGCTAATTTTTTGGGGAGAAAGCATAGCCTGATGATGTCTTGATTTGGACATTTTTCTCAAACTTGGAACTGTAAGCTTGTAAGCTAATAAATCCTCATTGTTAAAGCCAATCCATTTCTGGTATATTGCCTTCAGTAGTTTAGCTAACTAAAACAGGAATTAAAAAAAAAAGTTCCCCCACCCACCAAATAAAAGGGTAGGAGAGCAGTACACCTGCTATTGTTGTTGACCACAGAGCTACCTACGGCAGTGACTCAAGAGTCCCACACACATTCAGGGGGACCCAAGGCCACAAAGAACAAGTTGGGGACCTAGCACTCAGCATGGAACACATACAGAGTGGTCCTTTCAGATATCAGAATGACTCACAGCAGAACTCTCAGCAAGCTGTGCATACTCTCAGCCCAGTCCCCAATTGTTAGGTACACCTAAATGAAAAAATTGGATGTTTATGAACAATGACATCATCTGGCTCCATGGGACTGGATTCCCTAATGCTGTAGTTACTGGAGGTAGAAAAGCTGCATGGAAAGGAGAAACTAAACTGCTGTAAGGCAGGGTGGATCGAGGGCTAAAGCTGAAGTGAAGACAGGCCAGAGCGCAGGAGAGGAGTCAAGCAAATCGTAACAACCAGGGAGGAAAATTTGTATAAAAAGAAAATGTCCAGGATTCCCAGAGGAGGAAAAAGAGGAAAGGAAATCCTCTACTGGAGGAGAAACAGTCACACATTATAGGATAATCTTAAAAGTTACTGTGCATGCCCAGGAGAAGATGTGAATACAGAAAGACCTCAGAAAATCCAAACTGTTAAACACAAGCTGCACTACAGGTTCAGTACAAATTGAACCAAGCATTGAAGAAGAGCCTTAATGCACAGTCAATCTACACTAAAACCCTACCCAAGAAGGAGAAACTGACTTTCAGAGTTAGCATATCAAAACAATCAAATGCCCAGACATCAACAAAAGATCACAAGCCATACAAAGAAACAATAAGAGATGGTTCAGTCAAAGGAACAAATTAAAACTTCAGAGGAAACACATTCAATGGAGCACCTAATCAAAGGCGTTCAGTCAAATCTAAATCAATTCAAGGAGCTAAAGGAAAATATGGATAGAAATAAACTAAATTTGGAAATAGCATTAAAGGAAGACGATATGTGAATAAGAGAAGAATGTGAACGTTTTAAAAAGAACAGAATAAAATATATGGGAATGAAAAACATAATAGAACTTAAGGGGATGAAAAACACAATAACGGATTAAAAACACACTAGAGGAGAGACTTCCGATAAGATGGAGGATTAGAGAGAAACAGGACTCACTTCTCTCCCAGAAAAATAGCTAAAGAACTGGCAGAAATGTCCTGAAAAAAATGTTTTTAGGGTTTAGGGCATCAGGGAAGGATGGACACCATCCAGAAAAGAGAGCAGCAAAGGAAAAGAATCTTGATGCAAAAACTCTGAGTAGAAGCTGCAGCTGCGCTACCTATGCCCATCCTCCCACCCTCAGAGCAGAAAGCCACAGGGGTTCATCTCTCCAGGAAAGGGGAGAGATAGGGACACATCCTATTCAGCTTTTGGCAAACAAGTTTGATCTGCTGTGTCCCACAGGCACTTCCAGGCCAGGAGCCTGCAGCGGACAAAAAAGATCCAACTTTCACAAACACCCTCTCTACTGACCAGGACCAGATGTTGAAGACTCAGAGGGGAGTGGAATTATTTTCTACCCACAAAAAGGGAGGGGACTTCTGGCAAAGACTGGAGAACAGCCTCTGAGAAAGTCTGATTTGCCAGGCCCTGAAGAGCCTTGAGGCAGGATCCTGTGTCACACTGTTGCAGGGAGTGTTACAGCAAACACATTATTCATTCCGACCAGGGTGTGAACTGGGAGGATTGCTGGGGAACACCATTTGCTGGCAGACCAAGGAAGTGCATGTGAGGAAAATAAAAGTAAATAAATAAGGGAGGCTTTTTCGTGCCTTTACAGCCTCCCTCCCCAAGGCCCTTGGAAGTGGGTCTGCAACCCATTACTGGGTCCATGACCCAGATTTGAGCAACTAAACAGGGATAATCCTAAAGAGCTAGAACAGGTTGAACCAAGAATCAAAGAATGGCATTAACACACAGCTTCCTGCCACCTATGAAAGAGAAATTGAGCAGCAGAGTAAACTCACCATCATAATCAGATGCCTCGTTATCAGCAAAAAATTACAAGCCACACTAAGAAAATGGAAGAAATGGCCTAAGCAAAGGAATATATCAAAACCCCAGAGAGACACAGGATTTGAGAAAACTAGTCAACGAGGTTCATATACATTTCCTAAATCAAATTAATGAGTTGAAAGACAATATGGCTAAAGAGATAAAGGACATCAAGAAGGCACTGGGAAAGCACAAAGAATTTGAAACCTGAAAAGGAAAATAACAGAACTTATGGGAATGATAAACACTAAAGGTGAGATCAAAAACACATTACAGGGGAGTAGATGTGGCTCAAACAGTTGGGTGCCTGCTTCCTACGTGGGAGGTCCC